>CAIGQQ010003610.1:2414119-2431968 GCA_903798035.1 Danio albolineatus | reverse complement strand
TTAAATTAATCAATTTATATATATATATATTTATTTATTTATTTATTTTAAATCACAAGGTTAGATTTTTCCAATATATATATATATATAAATTGATTAATTTAATATTGTTATTATTCAATGTACATTGTGATATGAATACAATTTCACCAGATGACTTAAATAATTCTAACAAAATAATTGACTTTATTAAAGAATTTATCACTTTAGCTGATTGGGATAATTCTGATGGTGCATCTGCATAAAACCTAATAAAAAATCTCTATAAGCATAGAAAAATGCAATAATGGAAAATATATAAATCAAAATAAACTGTTATTTATGTTTTATGATTACAGTATTCAAGTGCAGTAATTGAACAATCAAATGTACAATACATTTTGTACAATTTGTTGTATAAATAATTCAATAAAATGAATCGTTTTTAAGGTTACAATTGGTACAATTTCCTATGCCTAAATGCTTTTAAAATCCTCATATAGTCACAGGCCTCAAATATGCATGCAAATTATGAATTATGATCCAGAAACAACATTGCATATCCTGCAGTGTGACTACTGCAAATGCTCACATTGCGATATCGATGCTGAAATGAAATATATTGTGCAGCACTAGTTACATTTTTTTTTTTCCCCCCTACTGAAGTTTAAAGGTTGCCACGTCCAAAAGCAAAGGCTACTACAACTGCAGCCACACAAATTAACCATTGAAAATTCCACTCGATGAAATAGCACGATAGGCTTAGTCATTTATTCATTCATTTTCTTTTCGGCTTGGTCCTTTTATTAATCTGGGGTCGACACAGAGGAATGAACCACCAACTTATCCAGCATATGTTTTACATAGAGGATACCCTTCCAGCTGCAACCCATCTCTGGGAAACATCCATACACACTCATACACTACAGAGAATTTAGCCTACATTTAGCCCACCCAATTCACCTATACCAGATGTCTTTGGGCTTGTCGGGGACCCGGAGCACCCGGAGGAAACCCACGCAACCATGGGAAGAACATGCAAACTGCATACAGAAATGCCAACCGACCCAGCTGGGGCTCGAACCAGCGACCTTCTTGCTGTGGGGGGAACGTGCTACCTACTAAACCACCGTGGCGCCCTGCTTAAAGTCATAATTTTCATAAACACAAGCAGAATTAAGACGGAGTATTCCTATTTTAGTTGCATAAATGAAGTGCAGTACAGACATGTAAAAATGCAGTAATCAAACTATTACTGTTGTGTAGGGCTTTAAGCCATATTTTGCTGCAGGAAATTTAAATCAAGAAAATTTTTAAAAAGCACCTAGATTGTTTTACATTTCGTGATTTTTTTTTTTTTTTTTTGTTGAATAAAAGACAATTTTTCATTTATACATTTCATCTTGTAAAAATCTGATCTCGTTCTCGTTAACCCAATCTCGTGTCTCGTCTCGTCACACTCCTAGCAGATTCTTATTATTGGATGCACACACTGTGATATCAGTTTGATCAATTGATTGATACTGTTATTTGTTATCTTGAGTACTTTGTCATGCACATCTATGCATTTGATAGATGCTTTTATCCATTGTTGTTACGTCAAAAATGAAAGATATTTGGTTGAGTTTCAGCACACCATTTTTTTCGTTTAGGTTCAGCGTGGAGTTGAGGAAAGGAAACTGCTGTGGAAGTCACCCTTTTGTTGGAGTGGCTGCATCCTTGGAGGATTGCTGTCAGAAATGACAAACTTTCAGAGCCAACAAGTGTTTCTGACACACGCAGAAATGCCAATCCATCCAAAGGTAGGCTCCCCCGGGCTTCATACTGTCTCTTGTTCTTGAGGTGAAATTATAACATGATATCAGCAAGCTTCATTCGTTATTGTCAAGCATATTGTTATGACAATGCTGGATATTTTAAAATGTCAAAGAAACACAGTGCTATCCCACACAAATGAGGGCTATGAAATGTTATTGCTTTTCGCATCTGCAGATAAATCAAAGGTGATGACATGTTAATCCGGGCCGATAGACTGATGACTTGTCTTCCTGACAAATGGTTGCTGTATGTTGCATCCGCTCTTCTGCTCTGTTCCACAGTCCTGTAATTGCCATTTAAAAGTTTTTAGGGTTAAATTGATGGATGTCAGTCTGAACAGTGCGTTACGTCCTTCTATTGCACTTTAATTTATCCTGACATCAATCATTTACCCCGCGTGCTTCATTACGGACAAACTCTGAGAGGAAGAGTGTGTGCTAGGTTTTGTCCTTGAAAGAGCTGTAATATTCAATCATGTTCTTCAAAACGGCCATTTAGAAGGATGCTACATATTTTTTTTTTTGCATTGACGCAATAAACGACAGCACGACTCAACTCTATATTTAGTTTGTTTTCCGGACGTGTAGCAAAAGTCTACCTATAGAATATAGACCTTATTCAATTATCAAAACAATAGATGTAGTAACTTTTCCCCTTTGTCACTACTGAATGTACCTGTGTGTCATTAATTATTTTGTTACTCACAGTTTTGTTCAATCTTTTGTCAGTTTTCATCTTTTTCCTGTGAATATTGCCAGTTTGTGTTTTCAACGACTCTGTGTCTTGTGTTTCTGAACACTAGTATACTCATAACAAAATGTGGTGTTAAAAAAAGTATTTGTTTTTTGTGCATGCATTTTTTTAAGATGCTACAACATTTAGAAACGTGTTTTAATTCAAAAGTTGTCACTATTTGACTAGACATTTATGATTTATTCATGATCGTGAAAGTAATCATTGCCATTTCATGCACATATCGATGTCAGGATATTAGATTTTTTTTTTTTATTATTCATTTATTTTGTCAATTTTTATGTTGTTTTCATCCTGACTGTTTTTTAAAATTATTTATTATTGACTGTGGGCAGCACAGTGGCTCAGAGGTTAGCACTGTCGCCTCACTGCAAGAAGGTTGCTGATTTAATTCCGGGCCAATTGACATTTTGTTTGTATTTTCTCCCCGTGTTGGTGTGGGTTTTCTCTGGGTACTCTGGTTTCCCCCGCAGTCCAAAGACATGCGGTACAGGTGATTTGGCTAAGCTATATTATCCTTAGTCTATGTGTGTGTGCAAGAGTGTGCAATGGTGTTTCCCAGTAATGGGTTGCAGCTGAAAGGGCATCCGCTGTGTAAAACATATGCTGGATAATTTGTCGATTCATTCCACTGTGGCGACCCCAGAAAAATAAAGGGACTAAGCCGAAAAGAAAATGAATGAATGAATCAATGAATGGATGAACTGAATTGGCTGTAGTGTATGTGAATGTGAAAGTGTATGGGTGTTTCCCAGTACTGGGTTGCAGCTTGAAGGGCATCCACTGTGTAAAACGTATGCCGGAATAGCGGGTGATTCATTCAGCTGTAGCAACCTTTGATAAATAAGGGAATAGGCCTGAAATAAGGAAAATGAATGAAATTTTTGACTGTTAAAATTGTCATTTTTGACTGGTAGACTGATTTTTACACCTCAGCAAGGGCCACAGTTTCAGCTAGGAATTATCTCTAATGTTTTATTGAAGAAACAGTCAACCTACATCTTAGATGGCCTGAGGGTGAGTTAACAAAAAGTCTCTTTAATGATGACAGAATTTCCATTTTTGCGTGAACTGTCCCTTAAAGTATTTCAGATCGTAGATGTTAAATTCTGCTACAGTTAATGGCTTCCAGGTTTGGATATTTCAGTGTCATGAATGTTTCCTTCACATTTTTTTATTTCTTTTTTGTTCATTAAACCGTAATGCATGCAACATGAAGGTCATAGCTTTGACCTCTATTTGTTTAAACTGATAAAAAAATCTGTATTAAATCAGTTCCATGCAAGTTGCTTTAGACATAAACATTTTTGTATTGAAAATATATTATTTGCATAAATGCAAAAAAAATTTATACAGATAACTTGATCATTATAAGAAACAAAGTAATGCGTGATGGTGACTCAGTGGTTAGTACTGTCACCTCACAGCAAGTGATGTGCCTCACAGCAACTCAGTACTGGATGTTTCCCAGTAATGGGTTGCAGCTGGAAGGGCATCCGCTGTGTAACACATGCTGGAGGAGTTGACGGCTCATTCCGCTGTGGTGTGACCCCTGATGAATAAAGGGACGAAGCTGAAGTAGAATGAATGAATGAATGAATGAATGAAAGTCATGCGTTTTTATTGCAGCATAGCATTTTGATGAAACCAAACGCTAACCATTTGTACTGTTTTCTACAAAGAGCAATTGAAGGTTCCTGTGAAACCTTTTGCTCTGCTTTTGTTTGTCTTCCTTTACTAGCAATTAGACTCATTAGTCAGTCAGAGTGTGTGATACAATCATGAATTAGGATGCTCATTAGCGGAAGTAGCGCTGATGTGCAGGAACGTTTTACTGATGCCTGGTGTCTCGTCTTCTCAGTACTGATGGCTGTTCTAGTGAGACATGGCATGGACTAATCTCTCTTTCTTAACTTTGCTTGCTTTCAAACAACAGAACACATTCTTATGCCTTTTTAAGTGAATGTGAAAAACCATCTTAGCCAGAGGTGCAAATTATATATTCGTATTTAATGATTGATTAATTTTCAGTAGTTCTTTAAATTGATGTAGCCTATTGATGGTAGATTAAGCATTGAGGTCATTGTGCAGAAATTTGCGTGAATGAAACATCAATGAAAAACGAAGCAAGCATGGATGAGATTTACTCTGCTTGGAGAAACAGAATGAGGCATCAGTTTGCAGAGGTGTTGTTGTGTTTTGTTGCATTACACTGTATCTATTGTAGAGAGCATTATCAGATTAATACATAAGCATATCAACTACGCCAGGGGTTCCCAGTCTTTTCAGCCCACGACCCCTAAAATAACGATGCCAGTGACTCACGACCCCCAAATTTCTCTGAGGTGCTTAAAAATGTACAAATATTGCACACGCAACAACAATAGTCCTTTATAAACACGAGCATATTGACAACACAAAAAAGTGCAACAGTCTAACAACCATATCATTTTTATAGTCATTTATTAATGTCTTTAATTTTATACTAACCTCAATTAAAGAGACTGGTGGACACAATGTTTTCAACACAAGTCTATTCTTGGTTTAATTTTGGCCAATCAGAGATCATTCTGAAAATTCAGTTGTGAACTGTATTTATTTTTAATGTATTTGATTGCCATGAAGGTGTCAAAAAGTTGAACCTGGTGCTATAAAATTAATTTGCTGTAGCTGACGCTATTACTGTGTTGTTAATTTAAAGGCCGGTGATGTCTATTCATTTGCATGTTGTTGTTTTTTACTATTAAAGCTACTGTTTTTATCTTCTGTGGGTTATGGTTATAGTATTGCTTTTTATACAAATTTTTGACTTTTGGAAATCAAGCGAATACCTCCCCACCACTTCCCTTTTTTTTCTACAGTGTAATATATTTACACCATATATACCACACCAAAGAGATACAATGAACATCACACAACATCTAAAATCAGCATCACATAACAACTTAGCAAATCTATTGGTCCTTGCCAAAGGGACCCCATACCAAAAACCTGAGGGAAGTGTTTGAAATGAATCAAAAAGAGGATGGTATATGTCAGATGTATTCTGATAAGCTTTCTTTAACACCTGCATTTTATACAAATTGGATAACCCTGGCAGTTTCGCTCCTAATACACTTGTATTTGTATCCTTATAGAGTGAGTTCTTCTGTTTTACTTTTAGAGAAACAAACCAACAATCATGTAAAGTTTTACTATTTTTTTTGAGAAATCGAACGAGGTTTCATTAGTTTAGCGTTCGGGGTTATTGTGTTGTGTGGTGCAGATTGTTAATTACCTTAAATTGATTACAATTGTAACTGGTACACTTAGCTCATAAACCGGTAATATAAATCTTGAAATTTTCTGCATGTGATGAAGTGGCTTAATAAATAAATGGCATAAGCTTTTAGCACATTGTGGACATTCATGTGTAAATGTTGGCCTTTTCAAATTTTCCATTTTTACCTAATAACCACAATATTTTATGCATATATATGGGGAAAAAAACAAAACAAAACTCATCGCTACATAAACCATTTGCTCAAAAGTATGCACCAGTTACCAGAGTGTATATTGAAGATGTATTTTAGTCATTGCATTTAGTCATTATATTGTTAAATGTTCCGTTGTTCTTTATTCTGTTCTATTAAATTATCAATGAGCAAAAAAAAGAGTTCGTTTTCAGTGCAATTTACACATCTTGTCATGCCAGTGAGGGTATTAGTTGATCATTAATTTAAACAGTATTCGCTCATGATAATTTGCATCCTTACTAGCAGCAACTCCAGCTGGTCAAGCTACTTTTGGAATGTTGTTGACAGTAAATGACAAAACCATCGCCTTACGCTGGGTTTTCCAACAGAAAAATATTCCCGCTGATGTAACTTTTGGGCCTAATGATGTTTATTATCACACGGATGTATGTCCTAACAAGCTTAGACAGTTCTCTCTCAGGCTCCAAATAGACAGCAATAAGGAGTGTCTTTGTTGCTGCTGTAATGGCAGCTCTCCTCTTGGTCTCACCTGTGCTCCTCTGAGAGAGGGTTATGGTGCTGCAGGCTTCACTGATGCTAAATTACTGCCACTGCTCAACAACACACAGAAACCCAAGCTGCACTCAAAGAACTCACAAATACGTCATAATATTGTTATTATGGAAGCAGTAGGCTGACAACAGAGCAAACAACAAAGCTTTGAAAAAAAAGGAATGGATAGAAAGTCAGAAGGAGCAAAACACGTGTTCATATTAACTCATAAATAAGTAAATCACTCGATCGGAGCGCTTCATTGTTTTTGTTTTTTTCTTTCTTGCTGGCTTGCAAATGGACAAACAAGCTTTTCTCTGACTGTTCTCTTTGGCATTGCTCTTTTTAGCATTTCTCAATCAAATCCGATGCCCTATAAATGTTTGCCCAGGCTTCTGAATGAGTTACCATGGTTACCGCTGCTCTTGTACTCTGGTAGTCTGAAGAAGGCTTCAGTTATATCTGTCAGGTCCAGGGCTGCAGGCAGACTCAACACCATCTTGAGGATGAGGAAAGTACTGCAGTATTTTTACCTGTATCAGGGCTTTCTGACTGGGGTCTATTAGGGGTCCTGAATAAATTGGAGAAGAAAAAAAAAAAAGATAAATGATTATGAAAAATTAATGGTGAAGTTATTATAAAATCTACATAACTCTGATTTATAAATTTGTTTAATTAGTTTCCACAATGATCACAGTATTTACTATAATGCTGAAAAGTTTAATTGTCTTAACAGGAATTTGTATTTACATATTTGTCAGATAATTATTATAACACTTATTTATATGGGTAGTTTTTATATGCTAAGGTGCTATATGCATAATATCTTTATTATATTTTCAAAATGTTTTTTATATATTGAATACTGTATAATATATCATTGCATGTGTATAAAATGGTTCTAAAATTATGATATATTTATTATTATTAACTATTATTATTATAAATTAGTTATTATATAAAATAAGGTCTTTTAAAATATATAAAATATAGATACGATTATACTTTAATGATTTGTTTGAAAGTTTAGACTTTTTTTGTCTCAAAGGAAAATTCACACATCGTAGCAGAGCTCATCATACAATAAAATGAATAAATAAATTATGTTTAATATTATATATAAAAATGAATTAATTAATTAATTTGTAAAATGTGTAACAGATTATGTAAAGTCTCACATATTTTGTATTTAGTTCCTGCTTATACTGAATTTGGTTTAAGTTTATTTTATCTCTGGTCTGATCTGCGGATTTAAAAGTCTGAAAACCGCTGACCTACATTTTCTTCTACTGCACTTCAACATTTAAATGAATTATATCATGAGACATCTATGTGCTTGATCTTTCTAGATAAAAGAGCTGGATATATATTAAAACATACTATAACTTTCCCTCCAGTCTATAAAAACATTTTCTTTTGTCAATATGCTTCAAAAACATCCTGTTCTGAACTTGTGCAAGGCATCAGATAAATGTTCCATGACTGGTTATTAAAGAAAATAGTCAGTGTTGATACCAGAAATGGCTTTAAATATTTCGATATGACCGAAATGCTTGCTGCTTATGAGTGCAATGTGAAACATACGTAAGATCACCTCATCTTGTTCCTGTCTTATCTAATGGCCCCTGCAATAATGCGCACCTCCATCCTAAAATGAACACCAGCACACTGCCTGCATTGCTATTTATTGTGCATATTTGGTCCATGCTGATGCCTTGTTGATCCTCTCACTCCTTTCAGTTTAATATGAGGGTCTCCTTTGAGTTCCATCCACTGGTAAACCCTGGAGAAATAATGAAAGATGAGTATTTATTCACATATGGACACATATGTAAAGATTGCTGCATCGAGCCTAATGTTAGCGCATAAGGAAGCAATGAAGAGGTTTTAGATGATGATGATCTGTGTGGGGTCTGGACCTTAAAGACCAAGTATTGTTCATCTAGTCCTTACTGCCTCGTTTTCATTTGTGTACAACAATTAAATATAATGTCTACCTTGAGAAAGTAGTTCAACCAAATATGAAAATTCTGTGATTATTTATTATCCCTCCACTTACCAAACTTGGTGTGCTGATGTGATTTTGTAAATCACTGGTGAACTACCAAATAACGGTGCATCGTTTAGGAAATAAATTATGTGTTTCTCGATCTCTGTTGAAGATCAATTGTTTGAACAACAGCTAAAACTTAAAACGGTAACACTGTATTTGGATGGTCCATTAGAGTATTAGTAGACTTTCTACTTAATATCTGTTGATACTGACATTCAACAGACATTTAACTGACTATAAGAAACTACATGTCAACTTGCACTAACCCTACCCCGAACCCCAACCCTAACCCCAACCTAACAGTCTACTTGTAATCTATTGCGAAGTAGTTGCAATGTAACTTAGATTTAACAAACGGACCATCAAAATAAAGTGTGACCCTTAAAACTTCCACAATAATTCTCCTGAAGGGGATGGAGTAACAAATTTAGCTGAAATCCACAATAATACTGCTCTTTGTATAATAACATTTTATATAATTGTTTCACACACTATATCTTATACAATTAGCAATTTTGTACACCAATATTTTGACTAACTTAATATGATTGAGATTATTCTGTATTTTTGTACTGTTGTAAGATAAACATAAAACCACTAATAATAAATAATGACATGTAGTCTAATCCCATATACAATTATGAAAAAAAAAAAAACTAATTTCATATATTTGTTGTCTGTGAAAGTACATTTATTTTCAGAAAATAAATGTTACAAAACTGAAACATTTTTTAATTTGAATTACAAATACTGTCATATATTTGCATGTTTTTCTATGTGATGATTTATACTGAATTACATTATACTCAAACTACAGAAAGCATGTATTAGAGTGAGGATAGGCCAGCCTGATCTCACGAGAAAACATAAGTATTTAATGTTTTATGAGTTTAGTGGCTAATTCGTACGAATTTGTACAATTTGAGTCGCATGAAATTGTATGATTTTAAAAGGCACCCAACACCTAAACCCAACCGTCATTGGGTGATGAGCAAATCGAGCTAAACTGTACAGATTAGATCATACGAATTCATACAAATTGGCCACTAAATCAAAAAGTTACGAATTGCTGTAAAATAGCGTTGGATATAGGACGAATTTCTAAATATACATTTTAAATCCTAATATATATTTGATTTCCCAAAATTTTTGAAAATGTTGATCTTGAGCTGATCATGACCTGCATTCAAAATGGAATTAATGTATTTGCGGACTGACACAGTTTCAATTTACTAGAACTTCTATGTTAAGCTGCTTTGACGCAATTTAAATTGTAAAAGCGAGATATAAATAAACATGAATTGAATTGAATATTTGTAATGCACTAATTAGGGAACAGAATTGTCAGTCTAATGATTGTTCAAACTGAACCGTGTTAAAAATTGTGTT
This sequence comes from Danio albolineatus, assembly GCA_903798035.1. NCBI lineage: Eukaryota > Metazoa > Chordata > Actinopteri > Cypriniformes > Danionidae > Danio > Danio albolineatus. The sequence goes on along the minus strand of CAIGQQ010003610.1, from coordinate 2,421,969 downwards.
GAAAAAGACACAAAATGTGAGTAAGACTATAAGCTTTCAAAATGATTTTAAGTGAATGGTGAAGTGTTGGAAAGGAGTAGGTCATAGGGTGGATAACTCCAGAATAGAACATAAAACTGAAAAAAATGGTTCAGTGCAAATTGTTGCAAACAGTTTATATACAGTAAGCTGAATTTAAACAGACAAATTAAGTTGAACATTGCTAAATTTAATTTGTTTAAGTTAAGCCCATATAAATTGCTTGCAACCACTTGGCTTAAAATTTGTATATCCAATTAATCATTTTTTTTGAGTGCAGATGTGTAGCTCAAATCACACAAGTTTGCGATGCTCTTTTTTGATGTTCATTCAAATTATGTATTTGGGAAACACTGAATCGCCAAACTATGTTTGTAATGATTAACTTACAAAATGAGTTGGCCAGAAATGGTTTTGGGAAAAACTTCTGTTTTTCTTCTGTTGATCTTAAAAGAAGATCTATTGAACAATGTCATAAATAACAGCAGCCACTAATTCCATAGTAAATTTTGTTCCTACTTTGGATGTAAGAGTCACTGTAAAACTACGTTTCCTTAATATATTCGGCGAATAATCGTAAACTGACTTTCCCAGAATTCCCTGCATGGCATCACTTTTTATGCTTTTTGTTGACATTACTATGGCTCTTTATAGTTGTTTCCCCATATGTACATTAGAGATTTATATTACATCTAATGTTGATAAACAATGTTTATTTCATGACTTTAATTTTATGCGCGTTACCATACTGGTGTTTAGTTGCTGTGTGAATGACACTGAGCACCTTCTGTACGCTGATACACATTTCTGCTTGTGGGAAGAGTAGTTTGTGATGGGCGTTGGTTCATTAACTACTTATCACCACCTGCATATGACTGTGTGAACATTTCTATATGTGTAACAAAAGATGTGTAGATGTTGGTAATTCAAAATACAAACATATTACCTCTATAAATTAATGAAATGCAGTAGTTTACTGTAAAAATGAGAAAAGACTTTTGCGTTTGTACCGTATTTTTAACAGTGAAACAGGCAACCACAGCTGTTTTATGGATTTATTTTGCTCTCCAACATTGTTCAGAATATCTAGCATTGTGTTCAGCAGAATGACATGCATGCATAACAAAAATGACAAAATTCTGCACATCCTTAAGACAGCACAAACAATTACTTATTTATTTTTTTATCATATTTGCAAGTAGTGTACATCTATTTCCTATACAGCCTTATTTTACGTGTGTACAATTGAATAAAATATCAACTAACTTGATTAAAACGACTTACAGAGATTATATAAACTCTGTGTGTATAGTGTAATAGTGTTGGACCTGCTGTATTGGACTGTTTGACTGACGTATCTGGACTGCTGAATGATAATGTCGCGTATACCTGAGATCTGTCTAAAAATAAAAGCAGTTCCGTAGCCTTGTGGATTTCTCCAGGGGAGGTGCCATTTGAAAAGTGGCCTGTAAAAGTTATGCTCGCTATGACAGGCGTATATGCCTGAGGTGGCGGTGAAATTGACTTCAATATTGCTGTTTGTCAGTAAATAGAGCATTGCGAATATTGGCTGCTATTTTTACATTTTCAGAGATCATCTGAAATGATCACCTTAAAGAAGACAATATCCTCACGTATTTGGAAGAGAAGGCCTTGTCATCTAAAATTAAGATGCCTCCATTGCTTCCTAATCCCTGTGGCTATAATATGAACAACAAAAATCTCTCTCAGTTATAGTATTTAGATTGATTGAGTGATTGACATTGATAAAATAATTTTTGTGTGTGTGTTTGTTTGTTTAATAACTTGAATTATAACGTCATTCTAAACCCATTCAAATGCACTGTCTTTTCATGGAGAATGTTTTTAGAATGGTGGCTTAGTGGTTAGTAGGGCTGTGCAATATGGACAAAATAATCATGTTGCAATGTTTATTTTTTTTTGAGCGAATATTGTGATTGCAATTTTATTTGCGATTTTGGCCACTGTTTTTACTGTTTTTTCCGCATGTTGGCGTGGGTTTCTTCCAGGCGAACCCTGATAAATAAGGGACTAAGCCGAAGAAAATTGAATGATTGAGTTTTTGGACTCAAAACGTGCTTTGCTTGTCAGGTCACACATTGTTAAATCTAAAATTTGGATGCTGTCCAAATCAATAAATAATGTACACCATCAAAACCCCTAAAAAATATATACATTTTTGTTATAATCCAGACCAAATGATTAATACATTTTTAATAACATTTGTATGCATCAATTTAGTACATTTTAGAACAATTTATTTTTATTTTCAGAAAGACATTTTGGGGAGAATAAGTATTTTAAAACTGTATTATTGTAGAAGTCTACGTGTTTTTTTTTTTAATACAATGAAAATGTCACAGTGGATCAAAACACTTAACTGCCTCAAAATAACTTAGATCTAGAATGCTTTTAGTTTCACCATGCCAACTGCACTATGAGAATAAAAGTATTGTTCACTGTATGCGAAACCTGTTTTAGCAGTAAATAACCACAGTCTGAAAGTACCTCATTGTTATACTATTTCATATGACACTGCAATTCTCAGATTCTGACTGTGCACGGCAGTTTGTGCAGTACATGACAGAAAACGGATAGGCTGAACAAATAACACAGATCACCGTTTGGGATTTCTTTGCTGTCACTAGAAATGCAAACAAGTGAAGACTCTTCATGCGTGAGAAGAAAATCCACTCTTAACACTTTACGCTGACTACTGTATGTTATTAAATAAACAATTTGCCACAAACACACTGACAAGTCTGCGAGGAACATCTCTCCGGAGCGGTGCACTGAAAAAGAGTAATTTCGTTTTATGTGTAAATATCTGCTTGATGTCGGCAAGTGTAGATTCACCAAAATCTAAGCTGACAGCCTAGACAAGCAATTACAGTTCTTTGTGCAGTTTACAGGTGATGGACATGGAGCAGAGAACCTCAAACCTGCAAACGAATGCCAACGACCTGCAAGAATCAACGTGCACTTCAAATTCAGTGCGTACTGACAAGAGGGATGAGGTGTGTTTGCCTGCATTTCCATACGTGCCGAGACTACAAGCAAGAAACACGTACACGCGCAAAGGGAAGACAACCGTTCTGGGTGTGATGTCAATTTTATGTGCGTCTCCTGTGGTGGAGTTGCTATCACTTGTCAGCCTGCTTGTTTAAGAACTCGCCTGTAAGGGCTCAGATCATCTCCAGATTGAAGATTCTTTTGGGTCGATTCTTTCTGCATGCACATATACCAAGCATGCTGGAGAAGGGAAATGAGGTGGAAAGAGATGCCCACCCATTGATCAGTTCTGCTCTGATGTTCACACAGAATTTTACTCTCATCCTGCACATGCAGATAGACTTTTTGCTTAAAATAATAACAAGTTTCAGTTGCTGTGATCATGGTTTCTGCTTATGTGGTGAATTGATTGTGACTCCTCTTAAAGAGGTCATCAAATGCATTTTCAATAATGAAATGACAATAATTAAATAGTGCTACTCAACATTGTTTAAAATATGTATATTTTTCGCTTCAGAAAAGCATTTGTAAAAACTAACATTTACCATCCTTCATTTCACTCCCCCAAAAAAGGCTCCATTTGAGTGGGTGTTACCTCTAGCGGAAACTAATGCAAATGCCTGCTGCTGGGATTAAGAGCATTTGCTGTGTGCTATTGGAAAGGTTAGTCATACCAATGGTTTTACAAACTAGACTCAGACTCAACTTTATTATCCCATTTAGGGGAACTAAAATGCAGCAAGGTGCCATAACACAGGCGAAGTTCCATGTAGTACTAAAGTACCAAAGTACTACCACAAATCATACAATACATCATTTTTTAGATGCATCTACTTCCCCACTGGACACATTTAATGACCTAATGGCTACCATTATAGAATAATGTCTAATTCTGTTTGTCCTGCATATAGGAACTCTAAAACGACATCCTGTTGGCAGCAGCTGAAACACTGAATACAATGGGTGATCCGGGGAGCATATGATACCCTGAGCTCTATTTAAGAAATAATTACGGAAATTTACAATTGGATCAGTTTGGTTAATATGATGATTAACCAATCATTAACCAATGATGATTTTGCCTGCCACCTTTAGAAGGCAACTCAACCTGTTCTTATTTGACAGACTCAGATTACCTTACCAAGCTACAATGCAGAAAGATAAAACAGATTCAATAAATTGTTTATAAAAAAAAAATGTCGTCATAGAGGTACTAACCTGAAATGATCTAAGTTTCCTTTGAAAAAAAAAGGTCTTTGTTGAACTTATTTATAGACAGCCTGAGTGGAATGTCAACATGTTGTTGATAACGATCCCTAGATATTTATGTATGTAAACGATTGCCAAACCTTTAATAGTTCTTACTATTAACTACAATAATGAATGTAGTAATAATAAGTTGCCTTACAAAATACATCTTAAGAACAGTAACAATTAATAAAAAATAAGACTTAAATCAATGCAAATATGAAAAAAATAGAACAAATACCGCAAAAAAAACTGTAATGATAAGGCATAAAATACAGTCAGAAAGAAGGCTTGAATAAAAAGACGGGTCTTAAGATGAATTAAAAGTGAGAATACTGTTCCTTTTGTCAAAGGAATAAAATTTCAGGTCATACTTTTATTTTGATGGTCTGTTTGTTGAATGTAAGTTACATTGCAACTAATTATAAGTAGACTGTTAGGTTGGGGTTAGGGGTAGTGTAAGTTGACCTGCACCTGCAAAGTTTCTTATAGCAGACAGTCTACTAAAACTCAAATGGACCATCGAAATAAAGTGTTACCAAATTTCCTTCCGAAGGTTCTGCTGAGCTATAAGAGCTAGCTCCCATTGTGGTTAAACGTACTTTGTGGTATCAGATTGGCTAGTTTTCCTATTTAAAGCTTGACTCATAGTTACATTATACTAAGACTGACACAAATTGAAAAGTTGCATTTTTTTTAGGCCAATATGCCTAGGAACTATAGTGCTAGCATAATAATCAAGCAACTTTGCTGTCGTACCATGACTGCAGCAGGCAAAATTATATTTTCCAGTGACTGAATGTCTGTGAACATCTGTCAGCATAACCTGCTTGCATATGGATTGTGCCTTGCAACCATGAAGACATTTGTTTTTAGATCAGGGGTGCTCAACCCTGTTCCTGAAGATCTACTTTCCTGCAGATTTCAGCTCCAACCCTGATCAAACACACCTGTTCTTAATTATTAAGTACTGTTTAGGTCCTAATTAAAAAGTTCAGGTGTGATTAAACAGGGTTGGAGCTGAAAGCTGCAGGAAGGTACAGTAGATCTTCAGGGTTGAGCACAACTGTTTTAGATTATTCAGAACATATTTTCTTTGGTGCCTGAACCATATCTATTTGAACAGGAGTACACAAGTTAGACAATTTTCAGGTGCTACATAATACCATTGCATTTGCTGCAGCCATGGTACGGCAGCAACGTTCCTTGATTATTAATCTGGAAAGGGAATATAGGTCCTAGACATATCAGCCTAGAACATTTTGTTGGCTATAGCACACTGTGTACAGAATAATCAAGTTTTAAATAAGAAAATTAGCAAAACTCAGGTTCTGGTCTAATCTGATTTAATGAGCTGAGCTAAGCTAAGGTAAAAGTGCCCTCGCCAGACACAGAGGTCAGCATAGTGAATTCAAAAATCAAAACTTTTTTTTAACTATTCCTTTAGAACATTTCCTTCATTACAAATAACAAAGATTTTTTTATTTTTTTATTTTATTAGGTTTGAAGAGGCATAAGGACATTTGTATTAGGAACCATGATTTCAGCTTCCCCAAAAAAGTCTTTTGACGAAAAAAAAAAAAAAGGTTGCCTATGTCTTGTATAGCCTAAGGGTGAGTAAATTCACACAGCAAGTAGCAGCATTTATATAGGAGTAAGCCGTTCCTTTAAACTTGCTGTTTTATACAGCTGCTATAAACTTTGCGAGCAGGATAAAAACAAAGCTTTTAAATTTTAATTATTATTACCCCAAACGTTTTCCCACCATAAATGGCCACATGCATTTTGAATATCTTCTAACAAATCAGATATTTCTTAGGATTGGCAATTTATTTTCATTTCCTTGTGAGAGAGTGCTGTCTGATTGCCATTTAATGAAATACTTTCACAAAACGTGTCCTGAGGGAAATGTCCTGGTGCAGCACTGGCGCAGGGCAAGCATACTTGATAAGGTAATTGATAGATTGTGTGTCCCACCTCCCCTCCACTGAGCTGAAGAGTGCCGCCCTCTTCTGTGCATAAAGGGGCATTATTGGTGAAGGAGGAATTCACTTTTTTTTTTTTTTTTGGAGGGGGGGTCGTTTCCATTAATGTGATTAATGAACTAATTACCAAGATGGGAAACGAGAGGTGAGGTGTGTGCATGCATGTGGATGTGAGTGTCTGATTGCGAACCTGAAATAGTGGCGCACATAAACACAGACAGCATAACAATGATGTGCAGACTTGTGTTCTGCTCCTCTATAGGCGTCGCTGACGTAATTCAGTTAGAGTCTTTCACCGATAAATACACCCACCATAATAATGTTACAGTGTGTTGTCATATTGTCATACGTTTGCATCAGTCTATAACAGTCGCCCAGTCCTTGGAAGCTGGTCACCCAGGAGATTTATGTAAAGGCTGAAATGAACACTCCAGGGAAATGGCTCCATAAATCCAATGAAACTTACATTTGTACCAGCAGTAATCACACAATCCCAAAACACTTTTATGGATCCCCTCTGACGCTGGCTTAACTTCTGCCCCTGGCGATGGAAGGGTTTGTGGATACATGAAGTATGGTTCCTATAAAATTTTACTTGAGAACATATGAGCTTTATGAAGGAATAATTGAACATCTAGTTAAGAAACAGACAAGAGCAATGTTATTTGTTTACAAGGCCTTTAGCAGGGGCGCTGGGGCTCTTAAATGGACGGTTCGAACACCATCCTGAATTGCAGGTTGGTAAAACGGCTACTGAAAATGGACCCCAATTGTATTTCTAACAATCAAATGTATTTTGCAATCGCCCAGCACTAGTTAGATCATGCACACACAAAAAGATCTGTTGCTAGTGCTTCAAGTCAATATCAGAGAGAGTGGGCCTACTTTAGAAATTAACCGCTGCCAAAACTAGTCTTTGTGGACAATGTTAGAGATTCTCTGTTCTCAACAGCAAACACACTGAAGTATTAGACTTACCTCCAAGAGCAAAGCTATTATTATCTTTCCCCATCGCCATCAAACAATCACACGTCTTATCCTGTGTGGGTTGGCACAAAGACCTGTGATGGACGTGAAATAGTCCATAAGTAAAAATCCCTCTAAACAGTTATAGTTTGCCTCCTATTCTTTGTAGTGAATCCATTGTTGCCTTTTTGATATTATTGGGGATTGCATGCCAGCTGCCATGCTGAAGAGTGCCAAGGCAGATGGGATAGCAGCAGGAGGTATTTTGGGAGTGAGGAAAAATACATTCAATGTGGTGAGGAATCTGTCCTTCCTTTCTCTCATTCTTCTCTGCTCACAGTAAGGGCTGTTTAATCCACTGCTTCCCTACCTGGCCACAGCAAGGGGAACACTGCTGTATTCATTAGTAAAGCACATCTTTTGCTTTTATTATGGAAATTAGAGTCTTGGAATTTTAAATGGATAAAACAAATGAATAGGTCAAATGTGAGAGAGTTTAATTGAGAAATATTGACACATGCGATCTGGAACTTTCAAAATAAGCACCTCAAAATCACATGACCACTAAAAAAAATATTTAAATCCATATGTAAAACCCTT
>CAIGQQ010003610.1:2390062-2407288 GCA_903798035.1 Danio albolineatus | reverse complement strand
TAATAATAATAATAATAATAATAATAATAATAATAATAATAATAATATCAAAATCACTTTACACTTTACAGTTCCACTCGAGGTCTCCCTGACTTCTGACCTGGTTTGGTGGCTCCTGAAAATAGTTACAATGAGACAGGCAGATGCACTGAACATTCTTACATTAAGCAATGTGTTAACTTTATTCATTAGTCAAAATCATTCCAAGATTGAATACTGATTCAAATAATCATATTATTAAAGTAATGAGAAAAAGGATAAACCTTGATCCTTGCTTGAGACTGATTGGAAGACAAAAATCCCAATCCATCAATATCCACCTCCAGTGATAGTGAGTCACCAGCATTGTTATTTTGGGGGTCATGCTGAAAAGTTCGGGAACCTCAACATTAAAGAACCAAGTAGAATATTCAAAATAATCATTTTCAAAAAAATCACTAAAACACACACGCATGCATATAATTGTTGATATACAGTTACACATTAGACGCTGTTACGTAGCGGAAGTACCTCACTACGCACATAAGGTTAAGGATGACCGTCTATTAAAAGAGGTCACCCGGAGTCCCTGTTCCTGCTTCCCCAAGCACACACACAGAGGCCAAGTTGTCAAAAAGGGGTAACAGATTTATTAAACAAATATTTCCAATATCAAAATTAAATGTAAGGGAAGAAGACGCCAAAACAACAAACAAAACAAAGTACACTACCTAATATTGGATCTCTTACCTCAAGCGAAAAATAAAGTTATGTAAATAATATAACAATTCTACACTCCTTAACTATCCATTAAACAGGAGAAAACATGACAAAAGAAGAAAAAAAAGCCTTCTCTTAAATCATTCAGCAGTAAATTAACATTTAGCCACAGCTAGCACAGGATACCATCTTAGTACCATTTTTAACAGAGTATCTCACCAGATGACTTTATAAAAGGGTTGCAGACAGGAAAGAAACAATCAGCCACCACTAATGCAAGTTACCGTCCTATTACCACAATTAACAGAGTATCTTACCAGATAACTTTGGAAAAAGGTTTTCGGACAGGAAGATTTCACTGCCACACAGAGAACATAGAGCAATCTGCTCACACACACAACAGCGAGGGGAAACAGGAAGAGAACTCAATGAACAGCGCCAACAGCGTGCTTTTATAATGGGCACCGCCCCTCTCACAGCTGCACCTGATCTCCGCTCATATGGAGAGAGAGAAAGAGACAGATCAGGGAGGATACAACACACAGGAACAATACACACCAGCATTGTCAAAATAAGTTACTCAATATGTAACAGACGCATTTAATTTCAACACATTTTAAATGGACAGTTAAAGTTAGCATTCACTGTTTACTTCATTAACGAAACAGATTTGAGTCATTGAATCACTGACTCATTAAACAAACCATAGTTAATGAAGAACTACTGTACAGTATATCAATAATGTGTTTAAGAAAATTTTAATACAAAAGAGCTCCCATTTGTAATTGCATTGTGGTAAATTACTATTTGGTATAAGTAGTTCAATGTCCTTGAAAAAAACTAAACAAAATCATCTGCTCAAACTTACAGCTTTCTATTTATACAGCAGTAAAGCCCTTGTCATGTTACATCCGTTCAGTGACTGCTAGCACTATGTTCAAACTGCATTGAGAAGCAGCAGCATGGCTCTGTCTGCAAAGATGAGAACACTATACTACACTGCCAGGTGCATATCTCTCCTCTTTTAGCACATTCCTGCAGTCGCTTCTCGTTCCCCGTCTCTAGTTCTCAAGCCCGGGCTAGCATTGTTCCTCATTTCTTATACATGGTTTTCTCTAGCGCTGCTGCTCCTGCCAGACAGCGAAAAACGAGCCTGGCCCATTAAATCCGTGTTTACTAGAGAACTCTTCTACAACGCTGCTGAATGCTACAATCAGATGAATAAAACATCAGCCCTGACTCTGCCCAGGAGATACTGACATCATAAGTTCAGACGAGACTTACTGTCATAGTCTTAAAGTAGGTAATGAAGTCAAGTTTGCTGCTGAGGTGCTGTTCGTGTGCAGTCGGCTGGTATAAGTAATCCTCTGTCGTTTTGTATAACAGCAGTGCGGGCTATACTTCAGTTTCTGAGGCCAGAACAAAGTTTGGCAGCTCACTTTTGAGAGGTTCCAGACCGTATATAGTTTTTTTATATATGGTAAAACGCGTAATGAAATCCATTTGTTTCAATTGGTAGTAAAAGCTCGATCAAATTTTGATAATAAACCAAATTATTAATGTTAATATTAGTCATTATAGTCATATAAAGTGTATTTAATTACAGTAATTTTAAAAACAAATGTATGCAAAGTCAGCAACAGGTTTTGTTTGTTTGTTTTGTGTGGAATATATGCCGGAAGGTGTTGAGAGTTTTTAAACTAAGTGCTGAACAGAAAGTGTATGAATTATATTAATGCTTATGTTTGTTGGCGTTGAGATGCCAGACAACCACTAAGGTCATCTAAATTCCTAAAACCTCTCTGAAAATAATTGCTTTATTCACCTGCAAATTCAAGCTACTTCAGGCAACTTTTTTTTTTCTTTTAATATATAACTATTTATTCTAAGTTGAGGAGCATGTAGATAGGAAATACGTGGGATGCTACAAATGAATTTATCTGGAGTTGCATAATGTTTCCTTATTTGACTAGCATTCTGCTGAGGCAGTGTCACTATAATCAATTGCGCTGACACTCACAATGACAATCAAGGCTTGATGCCTTGTTAAAAGCCCTTAAATCTGCTTATGGGACTCACTTGAACTTGACAATATACTTTAGCTTCTTTGAACGCTGTTGTCTGTCATTAGCCAAAACAACTAAGCAACTTTGACAGCATTAGTCCCATTATAAAATTACACTTAAATGCGTTGTAGTGGACTTTATGTCTTTATTGCCATGACAACAATGAATTAAAATCTGATATTGAGACCTATGAAACTCTTTGGAGATGGAAAGAGAATTCCTCAGGCAAGGGTCAGAGGCATTTCCAACTAATATTAACATCAGCGATGCCAGCTAAACAGCATAATTACAAACCTCTCACCAATGCAAATCCATTGTAAACAGTGCCATGACAACACATTACCTCTTCATTTTCAGGATTGTGTGTCCACTGAGAGTTAATATTAGCTTCAGGAGAAGCTAATGGTCCATCTCTGTTTATACACTTTGTACAGGGAGGGAGGTTTTTGCTAATTGTCTCTGTCGTTGGCTCAATATCAAACCGGGGCTTTTTCCAGCTGAAACCAATGGTTCAGCAAGTAGTGCAAATGTACACAAAGAGAATAAAATAAGAAAGAATAAAACGATCAGAAGCACTTAAGCCTCTCTACATGATAGTTGAGAGGAAGATTGAAAAGCAGAAGCTTTCAGAAAAGCCTACTAAACATTTTATTCTAAAGGCCTATTGTACAGTTAGAATGCAGAAATTAGGAAGCTCTTCAAATGGGCTTCTCCAGGGAATATTTTACTCTGAAAGCATGGCAGAGGTTAGATCAGATGGATACAGAGTCTTCTTTTGTGGTTTGCGATTTGAAGAACTGGTCCAAATTCTTTGGAAGGCAGTGAATTAAACCCCCTCTGTCCTTCTGCCAAGCACATGACCCTCTCTTCTTCAGGGAAATGGCTTATTGGCTGGACTTCCTACCATGGAATCTCATGTTTATCAATGACCTACTCAAAGGCTGCATGATAAAATAAACGTCTCTATCACACCATTTGCATATTTATATACACAGTGGAGGTCATTAGGGCAGCGTTTTAAAGAGATTTTTTTGCTGTAATCAACAGATTAAGATCCTAATGAATGATGTCAGATGTATATGTTTGAATTAATTTACCATACATTAAATTCATGCATAATTGGGTTTTTCCTCAATTATTGGTGCTTTTATATCTCTCATGTTTGGATTTTAATAAATCTCAGAGTGTTCAACTTTGTGATCCAATACAACCTATAGTGGATTGGATGATAGTTGCAAATGAAACAATTTAAATTACAATTAATTAGCACTTTGGTTCTGTCCTGGTGATCTATCAATGTTTTAATATCATCAGAGATTCTTACTGTAAATATGAAAAAAATCTCACAGGATTTTTAAAATGAACTTTTGTTACACTTAGTGGATCTATCTTTTATTTTAATGTACAAATAAATATAATTACAAATATATTAAACTTGTTGTAGTTTTGTTGCTACATAGCACACACATCCTAATGTTTTTAATTCTAAAAAAAAAAAAAAAAAAGTTAAGAAAAGTTCAATATGAAATTATTCATTTATAATAGTTTTCCGCAATTAAGACTACCCCTAATTTTAAACCGTGAAAATATTTGAGATGTTGCAATTTATTGTTTGTAGGTTCAGGAGAGTACAAAAAATGACAGAATTATTTTGTGGTGCTTGTTGGACAAAAAGACGATCATCTTTTATTCGTTTTTTTGTTGTTGTTGTTGTTGTTGTTGTTGTTGTTGTTGTTGTTCTTTGTTTGTCCATCCACAAGGCCAATCTTAATTTTTCGTAACTTTTTCCAAAAAGTACCTGCAAAAACTGTTAGATACGCAGGCTTATTACATGGCTGTCTAGAATACTTGCTTCCGATTGGTTAGTTGCGACATTCCAAGCTATGTTATTCCAAGATAACAACTGCTTCATAATGCAGGTTCATACAGAATCACCTTAACAGTCACTGAAAACGTTCACATTCATCTACTCGTCTCCACATTCATTTGTATCTGCTTGTCTGTCATGCTTCTTTCTGTCAGCTTTAATAAACTAGAATGGCTCTGAACAATGTGTTGTGTGTATTTTTGTGGCAAGTAGCTGTGTAATAAGTTAGATAAAGTACATCCAGGATGGTTGTTTTTGCAGAATAAAGCTCTTTGGTCTTAACCAACAGGCCAATAAGCCTGTCAGAATGTATTCTGCGATATCAACCTCCTGCATGTACTTTGTCCCTAACATATTAACATAATAACATATTGCTGTTGAGCATTCTGTCTTGCTGGTCATATAATTGTTAGATCATTTAGATTATATTTGTGGTAAATCATAGTCAACATGGAAGATTCTTTTTGTAAAACTGTTGTCTTTATCTGGCTTGAGTAAAGTCTGTATGTTTGGTACAGGAGATGATGTTTCCTTTTTTAGTTTGCTTTACTTTATTTTCAAACAATTCTTTTACGCCCCACTTTTTTTGGAAATAAGCTCTACTCACCACCCTCACCCCCAGGAAAGCTCTTTAATTATTACACCAGAATGAGAGTATAGTTTCTAGCCATATCAACTCAGAAAATGCCAACTTTTCTTAGCACAGATTGTACCTTGCCTCTAGGGGTCAGACAACAAAAAATAAGGTCAAGATTCTTGGTGTTATTCTGGAGTCAGATCTGAGTTTCAGTAGTTATGTCACAGGAGTAACATATCAGCATGCCATCATCTCAAAAACATTACAAGAATCAGATGCTTTGTTTCCAGTGAGAACTTGTTCATGCTTTTATCAGCAGCAGGGTGGATTACTGTAACAGCATCCTCACTGGCCTTCCTAAAAAGACATTCAGACAGTTGCAGCTCATCAGGATTGCTGCTGCTAGGATTTTGATCAGAACCAGAATCTTCACACCTGTCCTCAGATCTTTACACTGGCTTCCAGTTACATTCAGGCTAAATTTTAAATTATTACTAGTCTATAAATCACTAAATGGCCTAGGACCTCAATACATTCCAGAAATGCTGACTGAATACAAACCCAACAGATCACTCAGATCTTTAGGCTCAAGTAAATTAGAAATTCAATCAAACCAGGGTGAATCCGCCTTCAGCTACTGCACCCCCTGCTGTTGGAATCAGCTTCCAGAAATGATCAGATGTGCTCCCACATTAGGCACGTTCTAATCAAGTACGTTCGACAGATCACACTATTATGTCTTTCTTTTCTTTTTCATTCCTTTAAAACTTGTTCAAATCTGATTCAATGATTTATGCTAAGCTAAACCAAAAGTGCTCCTGCCAGACCTGGAGATCGGCTGAATGGATAAAAAAAATTGTAAAACTCAACTTTAAACTCAACTCCAAATTTAAAACTCAACAAAAAAAGTGGAGTGTTTATTTAAAACTTCCACTTAAAATAAAGCTGCAGATTCTAAATCAAGCAGTTCTCTAATGTTCATTCCTCTCCTTCCCTGTTGACTCCGCTTGAAATTATAGTATTTACTTGCTTTTGGAGCCTGCTCTAACCTACTATATCCATCTCTGAGATATACCATCTGATGTCACCCGTGTAACTCATAGAACCTCTCCTGTAAGTAATGAGTGGTTTTGCATTGGAGATGAAAGCGCTGGCGTCTGCCTGCTGTTCAGATGTGAGTGGCTTTAATGTGCTCAAACCAAGTTACAAATCTTCAGAGACAAGCGCAGCCATAGAATATTAACGGACGGTGGGGGAGGCAGAAAAACTTTGACGTAAGGTGTTGGCTAAACAGTTTGTCTTTTTTCATAGGATTTCTATGTCATCAAGTTTCAGATAACTCGTTTTTTTAATAAATTCTCTGGCATTGTTGTAGATTGTCACAAAGTTGGACTGTCTTGTCCAACTGTTTTGGTTGCCTCTACAAACACTTTTGAATGTGCTATCCACACTTCTACTGTTATCACACCTGAAAATATAGGTTCCTCTTACCCTATAGCAAAATGGAGGGAGAATGTGAATGTGTTGGATTTTTTTTTTTTCCTTCAAAATTTAACAGACTGGACTGAGAACGTGTTATGAATGTACATGAGAAAAAAATGGCTTCTTTGAACTTCCTTTCCTTAATTCCTTCAAAGCATTCGCACAGTTAAATATTAAAGATTATTGGCCAAGACTTTTGAAGTTATGAAAATGCACAAAAACGTGTTTTAAGAACCTACATTGCTGCAATTAACATGCTTAAGGGGCTTCTCGCTAACATTATTGAAGGTTTTAGTTGCTGCTTTTCATTGCCCAAAGTCAAAGATTGAATGGAATTGAACGTTTGGCTGGTTAGGCCTTTCTGTGACCTTGATGTACAATCTGGGATCAAAAAATATCAGTTGTCTTAAAAAGCCTTGCAGGCTGGTGTTTTTTCATATCATTATCTCAACTGACTTTCTAAGATGTTCAAAACATTTCTACTTTAGGATGCAGATTTTTAGAGCTGGTGTCTTCTGATAGAGATCGATCTTCTGAGATGATAAACAGGAACATTTTGTAACATTAGCAACACTTTTTTACCTGTTTGATAATAAAGTTAGACTATTAACTATACATTTTATGTTTTAGAGAGCAGTCCTTAAAACGTGTTCTCTTTCTGGTACATAAACTAAAAAACAACCCTGCATATTTTGTTGTCTTTATTGCCTGTTTCTGGTTTCAAGTTAGCAGTTGCTGCTGAATAAATCTAATATTGACTCTTGCGATTTTGACCCACACAGTGGTAAAGCAAGCTGGCAATCGAGCCAAGGCAGAGACTAATTTGCCTATTTATGTAATGTATTGACCTAATTCTTCATATATAAGCAGGTGCAGCCATTGGAATCTTTTTTGGCTCGAGACTTCCAGATTAACTTCCATTGATTTTTTTTTAGACATTGCAAAATAATATTTTCCTATTGTATTCTTCTACTTTTTATTTATAATCATGAACACACTTGTTTATAGAGCAAGTAATTTCTGCTGTTTATTATTCCTAGTCATTTCTCCCATAGGCAACTGAATTGGAAGTTCTGAATCAATAGCGAAAACAAGCACACTTTAACGTTGCGGAATAAGGTCAATACTAAATAAATAATGGTTATGTTGTGTATGGAGTATATTGTAGCCGTTTTAAGGCAGACATTTTCACAAGAAATAATGTCTAAATATGTGGAAAACGGACAAAATTAAGTCAAAAACGTACTGAATAATAATGCAGAATATCTCAGAACTTGCCAAATTTTAGATGAGCAAATTAAAAGAGCTGTACACTTAAAGTGTTAGACAAACTAAGACATCAGGGGTTTGGAACAACACAAGGCTGATAATTAGGGTAATTAATAACAGAGATTTCATTTTTTTTAGTGAACTAACACTTAAACAAAAAGAATGAATGGTAAAAATGAAGTCTTCAAAATAATGATGTAATTTCTATTTCAATTCAATTCACCTTTATTTGTATAGCCCCTTTACAATGTAAATTGTGTCAAAGCAGCTTCACATGCATTATAAAAAATTGAAACAGTGTCAGTCCAGTTTTCAGTGTTGAAGTTCAGTTTAGCTCAATTCAGCATGGTTTATTATTCACTGCTGAGAGTCCAAACACTGAAGATTAATCCATTGATGCGCAGCTCTACAAGTCCCGAACCATGCAAGCCAGAGGCGACAGTGGCGAGGAAAAAACTTCACCAATTGGCGAAAGAGAAGAATTAAAAAACCTCGAGAGAAACCAGGCTCAGTTGGGCACGACCATTTCTCCTATGGCCTGGCGTCTTGTGCAGAGCTGCAGTCTAGGCGCCGGGTCTGGAGAACGCTGGACGCCCATCACAGAGAGACCACAGGTGGGTCACCGCCTAGTGAACTGGCTGGCCCTTCGGGAACAATGAGAGGACTCGTCTGTCACTGGGGTCTTACAGGATCAGTCTTATGCTCTCCACTCCTCCATGACCACCACAGCAGCTGCTCAGGATACGGCCTGGTCCAGGATTATGGAAACCTCGGGAATAATAATAAACAGACTAACATGAGCGCAGATGCCGTTCAAAATATAATGTCTTTTGGGAAGTGTTCCCGGCTCCGGTTGCCCTAAATAATGCAGACTAACAATCCTTTAGAGGATTTGGATTCCAAAGCATTTGTGTTTTATGTGTATGCTAATGCAAAGAGATTTGTCTTCAAATAGACCTACCGCCTACAGTTGATTTTGATATTCTGGGAATAATCAATTGTCCAGAATTAATTGAGCGTAGAGGACGTGATGGGCTATAATACACCAGGAGCTCCCGCAAATACTGGAGAGCCAAGCCGTTCAGGACTTTGTAGGTAGTGAGTAAAATTTTTTAATTTATACGATATTTAATAGGGAGCCAATGTAATGCTGAAAGAACTGGAGTAATATAATCATATTTCTTTGTTCTAGAAAGCACTCTAGCAGCTGCATTTTGAACTAGCTGAAGTTTGTTAATTAGGCCAACAGGGCAGCCGCCTAGTAATGCATTACAATAATCTAATTGAGACGTCATGAAAGCATGAATGGGCTTTTCCGCATCACACATTGATAGCATATGTCGAAGTTTGGCAAAATTTTTATTATGAAAAAAAGCAGTTTTACAGATGCTTGACTACTACTACTAACAGTCAATTGCACTACTTTTTGGCTAGACTATTACTTTAACTATGTCATGTGTCATAAAGTCTAAAATTTTGCTTTAAAACACCAATATATACATTGACCAATTGGAATTTTTTTTAAAAATCTGGTTTAATGGGCATTTTAGCCCTAAAACTATGGTTCAAATGAAACATTTCTTTTGCTGTCATGAAGCCTAGAGACCAAAATGATTGTTGTAATGGAGCACTCTTGTTGTGTTGTGTGGCTCCGTGTCACTGTAGTTTACAATCCTCCTCCTCTCGACTTGCAGATGTTAGAGCAACAGATGGCTTCACTCTGATTTCATGCTTACCACAACTCCTCGAGCTTGAATCCCCTCTGGAGCAGTCACGGCCAGCAACTACTGTGGTGAATAAAAGTCATTTTGGCTGTCTGCGGGTAAATATCTATTGTGAGTGGTGCGCTTTTAATGTGTCGCTCCAGGCAACAGAGTGAGATGTTGCTCCTGCGCTACGTGTCCAGAAAGACAAGCGAGTTTGATCTGAAAAGTAATTGAATGTTAAATACTAGAAAAGAAACAAAGCTAAATATGAATTCAGAAGAGGCCATAGTATTGGGTGAACTCTAAAACTGATCTCTCAAATGACTGATTAAAGGCGCCACTGTGCTGGTATTCCTACAGTATTCTGGGCTGGGGTTTTTTAATCTCTAACCTTAAGTATTAAACTTGAGCAATTATTGACTTGCTTAAAGAAAAAGTTGACCCAGAATTGGACATTGTCATACATTTAAACATCATGAATGTGCACAATATACTGACATTGAGAGGAAGAAACTGAATTTAGTTTTTTTCGTTTTATGTGCACACAAACATATTCATGTAGCTTGATAATACCCAATTACAGTAGGAAATGTGGTTTTGGTTCTTGAATGAGTCTGGAACCTTGAAGCTGAGAGAGCTTTCAGAATTCACATAAATGTATTAGCTTGTATTCTGAAAACGAACAAATGTCTTAGAGGTTTGAAACTATACATCAAAGGAATTAATTACGTAATTTTTATTTTTGGGTGAACTCCCCCCTTAATCTTCTAGATACAAATAAAAATGTTGTTAATGAGAACTTTTAAAGGGCACCTGTTTGGAAAAATCTACTTTTTAAGCTGTTTGGACAGACATATGTATAGGTATAGTGTATATACCGTCATATTGGGGTGATATAAACACAACCAGTCTTTTTCAATTTAACAGCATAAAAACGGTGAACCAATTGGAGCAGTTTTGAGACTGACCTCAACTTGTTGTAGGGGTGCGGTCCCCCCACCACCAAATTGATCGACAGCTGCGTAGTAACATGTCTTCGTAGTAATGTGTATAATCATCAACAAGACAGGACGTGCGCAAAGCAACCGGGAATAAAAGCTCTGTTCAGTTTTTTAAAGGTCCTCAATCATCATCAAATGTGATCAAGAGTGAGTTTTACAAGTTTAAAATGTTTTTAAAACAGTGCATGTTTGTGATGAACTACAGCAATTTACTTCAGCGTTACTTCATCACCACAGCGTGTGTGTGTCCGCGCTGTGCGTGTGAACTTTGTAATGACATTGTGTGTGACTCATCGTTGCAACTCCACATCAAACAATCATTGGTAAATTTCTTACTGTAGTATTTCTCACAAACGTTACATAAGATCTGCTTCCTTCACGTCTGTCTGACGTAGCCGAGGGCGAAAATTGAGGCACGCTGACAGGCACGTGGGAATGGTGGGCAGGGAGGACTAGCCTTAAAGGCCCAGTACCAAAAAAAGCAAAAAGCTGTTTAGAGCTATAATACTCAAACTTTAGAAAGCTATAATCAATAATATGACGGGTGTTTTGAGCTGAAACAGACAAATTTTTACAGACAAATTCTGTTGACACAAGACTCATATTAAATATAAAAACGGGGTAAACATTAACATTAACGTCCAGAACCAGAACTTAAAAGTGCTAAAAAATGGACTAATACAAATGTGGAGCATTTGAATTGCTAGATAAGGACTTTTTTTCTTCCTTTAATCTGATTAAAGCTAAATTGACTCTTTACATATTTTATTTCTCCTCCATGCACATCATTTTGCTTACTAGGGTCAGTTTATTTCTTGTGCATATCCAATTAAAACGAAATATTGTGCCATTTGTACAGTGAGGAAAACAAACATGATGCACTTTCTGGCATCTTCGCCATTTTAATGGATTGCATACATTTATCCGTTCCAGTTTAATTTAATTTTAACATGTTAATTTTGGTTGAGCAGCACAGTGGCTCAGTGGTTAGCATGGTCACCTCACAACATGAAAGGTCGCTAGTTCGAGCCTGGGCCAGTTGGCATTTCTGTGTGGAGTTTGCATGTTCTCCCTGTGTTTATGTGGGTTTCCTCCCGGTGCTCCGGTTTGCCCAACTGACCAAAGACATTGGGTATAGGTGAATTGGGTAAACAAAATTGGCTGTAGTTTGTGTATGTGTGTGAATGTCAAAGTGTATGGGTGTTTCCCAGAAATGGGTGGTGGCTGGAGGGCATCCACTGCGTAAAACATATGCTGGAATAGTTGGCGGTTCATTCCACTGTGGTAACCCTGATAAATAAGGGACTAAACTGAAGGAAAGTGAACGAATGTTAATTTTTTTTTTTTTTAATGTAATAATAATAATATTTATTGTTGTTGTTGTTGTTGTTGTTGTTGTTGTTGTTGTTGTTATTATTATTATATTAATAAAGTATATGTAATTATGTCTTTTAATTGTGTATATTATATATTATGTCTTTTACTCTCCTTTCTTCATCTATATTAAGCTGCACAATCTACATTATAAAAAGTGCTATAGAAACAAAAAGGTACATTTTGGTTAAAGATGTGTTGTACCCAAGTTTTGTAGATAATATAATTTTGATAATAATTATTAGAATGATTAATTATAAATAATCACTTAATCTGCCTGCTTTAAACTTTTAGTTTGCATTTGCTAGTAAACACAACAAAGCTATGTGTACGTTAACTATTCAAACCCCATACTACATGGCCAATCATTAGGTTTGATGAGATCCACTACAAAAAAAGTAATATGGTCTTTTGTCATACAGAGACTGATGCAGGTTTGGAATGACATGAAGGTTGACATGAAGATGACATGACTTTCAATTTCATATTACCTTGCAAGTCCAAGTTGGCACAGATGGCGAGTCCTGTGACATGCCTGTCCTTCACATGCCACTGTCTGATCAGACGAATCATCCAGGGTCACACTTCATAAATCAGAACAATGGCTTTTATTAAATTCGGCTCTTTCCCTCTGATCCCTCATCCTCTCTTCCACACGCACAGGTATGCTAGACGGAGGTACGCATTGTCTTTTGAGTGTCACACTTTTGTGTTGCTCTGCTATCGTCGCCAGCATGTTTCAGTCACGGTAATGACAACAATGATGATTGAATCAGTCTGTAATTATGAATGCTTGCCGCTTGTCTCCTTGCTCCTACACGGATAAATCGGAAATGCTTGAAGGAACAGCAAGAGCCAGTAACGTGCTGCGCCTTATCATTTCCCAAAAAAGGCTGCGTGCAGAATAAATAGTCTTAATTGGAGGAAGACGACAGCGGCGGGCGTCTTTCGGTGTAACCTCATTTGAGCTCACGGCACTTGTGTTTGCTCATTTAGTGTAACCTGATAAAAAGAGCTCTCAGGTGTTTCTGTCAAACAATGTGTTCATGTTCTTGAGAAAAAAAATACAGAGGAGAACAGGAAGTATTGCAGGGACTTCAGCTAAATATGTTTTATGGGTAGAGGGATTTGTGATGATTCTAAAAACTACAGATCATTTTTATTTGTATTTTTTATTGTTTTGTTTTATTCGTCATTGGCATGACTTAATAAATTCAGGTTTGGGTAGAGCTTTGCAATTCAGTCCACATATTCTGAACTCCTCAGATGCCTGTGGAAATTTTTATTTATTTTTTTACTAAATCTACACTACCTGACAAAAGTTTTGTCGTCAATCCCAGTTTTAAGAGCAACAAATAATAACTTGACTTCTAGTTGATCATTTAGAAAAGTGTCAGAAGTTAGATTTTTCCGATGAATCATCTGTTGAACTGCATCCCAATCATGACAAATACTGCAGAAGACTTATTGGAACCTGCATGGACTTATGATTCTCACAGAAATCAGTCAAGTTTAATGAAGGAAAAGTGATGGTTTGGTGTTACATTCGGTATGGGGGAGCGTGAGAGATCTGCAGAGAGAATGGCAACATCAACAGTCTGAGGTATCAAGACATTTGTGCTGCCCATTACATTACAAACCACAGGAGAGGGCAAATTCTTCAGCAGGAAAGCGCTAATTCTCATACTTCAGCCTCCACATCGAAGTTCCTGAAAGCAAAAAAGGTCAAGGTGCTCCAGGATTGGACAGCCTAGCCACCAGACATGAACATTATTGAGCATGTCTGGGGTAAGATGGAGGAGGCATTAAAGATGAATCCAAAGAATCTTGATGAACTCTGGAAGTCCTGCAAGAACGCTTTCTTTGCCATTCCAGATGACTTTATTAATAAGTTGTTTGAGTCATTGTAGAGATGTATGGATGCAGCCGACCAAGCTCATGAGTCATACACAATATTAAATTATTTTTTCCACTGCACCATGACTTTATATTCTATACTGTACATTATTTCAGTTAAGTGACCAGGCTTTTGTCTAAGAAACGTCAGACCTTATTGTACTGATTAATTAATTAATTAATTTAACCAGGCATGATCATATTTTGGTGAAATAAGCATAATCTAGAGTCCTTTTCCTTTCAAATAAGCCAAATGATACCGAATGATCAACTACAAGTCTAGTTATTATTTGTTATTCCTAAAACATTTGTCAGGTAGAGTGTGTATGAAACCCGTTGCCTATCTACTATAGGTAAAGTGTTATAAGAAATTATAAGCCCAAATACTGTCCCGAAAAGTAGGTTTAAAAATCCTGATGCCTTCTAAGATGCAAATCCCAAAGCTTTTTTCATGCATTTCAGAGAAGGCTATCCTGGAATCCACTGCAGTGAGCTTATTTTGGGCCCTGTTTACTAGTGTTAAGGTGTGTTTTGGTTAATCAGATCAAATGACGTAGCATTCCTACATTTTTTGTAAATAATACACAATATGGACAGATTTCAGATGTTTGTGCAATTTTATATGAATTCAAATGTAGGCAATAAAATAATACAGAGAGTGGCAGCTGTCTGTATTGGAGATAAGGGACCTAATGCTGTGTACACACAAAATAGGCTCTGCAAATTTTTTTCACCACATCTTACACAAAAGGTTGAATTTGCTGAAAGATTGGATAAAAAACCTGATGAAAACTCTGACCCAGACATTTTGAAGACAAATTAAATATTTAACTTTAACATTTAACAGCTCGTAGATCCCATTACCCTGTACAAAACACTATTTTATAATGAGCACTAATTATTTTGGATTGTATACTATACTTTTACAGAGCGACGACTGTGTGAGACAATCTTGTGTTAGGACACAAGAAACAACAACAAAAAAAAACATGACTCGCTTCTTGTGTAGCTTTTTGGTTATGTGTGCTGCAACTATTTTAATCATAGCATAAAATGAAATTTTGCAACCTCTTGTCAAATATTCTCAAAAGGATAGTTTCCCAAAAAATGAAAATGTACTCACTCTCAAGTGCTGTGTAAGAAGAAAGCACGTGACCACTGACTCCAATATAGGAAAAAACAAATACTACGGATACTAATGGTTGCATGTTTCCAGCTTTCTTCAAAATAGTGTCTTTTGTGTTCAACAGATGAAAGAAATTCGAACAGGTATAGAACAAGTGAAAAGTGAGTAAACGATGGCAGCATTTTCAGTTTTGGGTGAACCATCCTTTTCACAAACCCTAAACAGTCACAACTGATTTAATATGGAGTATAAAACCAATGAGTTATAAGCAGAGTCTTTTTTTATTATTAAAACTAAATTCATTAATTCTTTCATTCATTTTCCTTCAGCTTAGTCCCTTTATTTTATCAGGGGTCATCGCAGTGGATTAAACCACCAACTTATCCAGTATACGCTTACACTGCAGATGCCCTTCCAGCAGCAACTAACTCTGTGAAACAGCCATACACACTCATTAAAACACATACACTATGGACAATTTAGCTCATTCAATTAACCTATAGCGTATGTCTTTAGACTGTGGAAACTGGAGCACCCAGAGGAACAAGGGGAGAACATGCAAACTCTATACAACCATGCCAACTGACCCAGTCGGGGCTTGAACCAGCGACCTTCCTACTGTGAGGCAACATTGCTAACCACTGAGCCACCATGCTGCCCTAAAACTAAATTTATATAATATTGTTCAGTAGCAAGGCAACTGCTTGGTCATGCAGGGTGAATGTGGTCGAATGAAACATTTTTGTACAACAACAGATGGCAAAATCCAGGGCCGGATTATCCAATGGGCATTCTGGGCACAGGCCCAGGGGCCCGTGCGTACTTGGGGCCCCTGCAAGAGGGGGGGAAAAAAAAGGCAATTTTGGAGCGTCTATTTAGGCTAAGTGGAAATAGCGCACCTCGTTGGAATAAGCTATTGACGTGGTTTCCGCCCATCAGCGTATGATTGGCAGAGACAAGATAACTAGAGAGCGCATTTTATAGTAGCGTGAGTGGCGTAGCTCGTAGAGCGCACTGTAAGATGTTTTGACGCGATCCATCGTCAAGCCGGTTCGAATCCACCATCTGCTGAACTCATGCAGATTTTCTCTCTTCCCATAACAGATTGGAAATACATTCATTTTTAATAGTAAAGAAACTTTAACAAAAAAAATTAATAATGAAAATGTGATTAAAAAGTCACTATGGCTCGTTGGTATTTAATAATGTTTAGCCTAATTCAAATGTGTATAAACAGCATCTAAACAGTTGATTTCCACCAAGTGGCCACGATAAAAGGTTTAATTGACACTATGGCCGGGTGTACAGTCAATCTATGGTGTAGATGGCTTGTGAAATCGATTAGTTTTATTATTATACATTTTTGAACACAGGGACAAAGTAGGGCCGCGTCTGTGAGATTTGAAGGAGTTTTATTTTGTAAATACGGATAAAGCAGCCTTGATATTCAGGTTTTCTAGTTGCATTTGTGTATTATTCATTTCGTTATGATTTAATTCTGTATCATCAGACCATGATAGAAGCCGATCTATCATGACAAACATGCGTTAGCGGCAACAGTATTTGTGTTCAGTTCAGTTTTTAGCTCTCTACCGTAATACGCAGTGTATGAGCGACCGCAGAAATACATTGGCAGCTAGAATAGACGTGCTTGATAAAGATGCCTCCCTCTCTGTAAAATCATATTGCTTAGAACGATATATTTCCTCTTTGCAAATAATGGCTAATTTAACGTTATCACATATAACTATCATTTAAATTGTCAGAAAATGACTCCATGTATAAAAAGCACGCAGATTTGTTCTTTCTCTTTTGTTTAACTAAACCGACTGCTGTCATTGGTCAAGCGCGCGGAAACGTCAGATCAGAAATAACGCGCGCTAAATTGAGCTGTGTAGTAGTAGTGGTCTCGTAGATCAAAATTAGTGGACAAGTGGATTAGTAGACGCAAGAGAAAGAGAAGAGAAGGCATATTTATAGAGGCATGTATACACACCTTTGGTAACGTTATACTGTATGAGCAAACTAGCATTAACCAGGCAGAGGAGGCTTTCGCAGCACAGACTGGATTCATCATAGACCTATCAGAGAGCTCGAGAGAGAGAAAGGCCCTGAAGAGGAGATATACCTATACAGGAGGGGATAAGAGGTATAGTGTGATTT
>CAIGQQ010003610.1:2306528-2389662 GCA_903798035.1 Danio albolineatus | reverse complement strand
TATATATATATATATATATATATATATATATTTAGTACCGCTTCAGTGAACTTGAACATGTATACTAAAAAACATTAATTTTCACTAGTTTTATTAGGATTATTTTTCAAAGTATGTTTTAAATGCTTAAAAAATAAGTTAAATCGTAAACTATAAATATATGCACTATATATTAATTATTTTAATTAATTAAAAAAATATATATTATATTATTCTTATTTTTCAATTCAACTATAGGGGTGCGGCCAGGTAGGGGGCCCTATAAGACAATGTGCCCAGGGGCCTCTGAGTTCTTAATCCGGCCCTGGCAAAATCCTATCAAAAACTGGACATATACAGATAGCTATACTCTGTATTCAAGGCTACCTTTTGCTTACTTATTGTGACTTCTTGCTATAATAAGCCCTGAATAACATTGGCAGTTTATCATACTGTACACATAACAGAAATGAAAACAAACGCATGCACACACTGAGGTAAAATGAGATCCAGTTTAAAAATAAATAGACTAATATTTATTTTTATATATTAACATGACAGTAAAATAAAGCCTTTTAAAATACATATTGCAAACATGTAATTTTTATACCAACAATTTGTCACTAGTCTCACACATTCCTTAAGTTTTGAGTAATTCAAGCTGATTGATTTAGTTGCATATATATAATGCTTTTAATATTGATATTGAACCACTTCTTTTTATTTTCCTGTCAGCCAAACCAACTGCATTAACTGCAGCATGAAATATTGCCGTTCCACAAATGTTTTCTTTTCTTTTTAAATGCCACTTCTGTGGCCACAAAACCATGTTTTTTCCTCTTCACACAAGAACCTAGATTTTGGTTTCTGATAAATTTCATGGTTGAGCATGAAGATTCATTTGTGGCCCATTTTAATATGCATAGAAAATAATGAGGTGATTTGCATTACGGATGAATTCGGGTATGTAAAATTTGGGCATGAAAATGTGATATGCAAGAATTTCAATGCGAGCAAATGCTCTGGTAGACTGTTTTATTAAACAAACAAATAAATGTGTATGTGTACATACACAAGGACTTAGAAATGTCAATTTTTTTAATTTTTTTAGCTTATTTCATTTTCAGCATTGCAAACATTCACTTTAGGATGTTTGTGCAAACTTGTACTGTATAAACAAGGCCCCCGGACTGGTAAGAGATGCAGACATTTGGCCAGTACTTGGAAGCTGATAACATTATGTAGAGCTATAAAAAATATACAAATATTAATATTATATTTAAAAAAATATTATTATACAAAAATGCACTAAATTGATCAAACTTTGCCTTATAGTTTTACGTTCAAACTTACAAAACTATTGTTCTGCATTATTCATCTGCATACTGGAAAAAACGAAGGATTTTCCTAAAAAGATTAAATCAACACTAATAATAATAAAAAGAAAATAATAATTGAGCATAAAATTAGAATGATGACTTTCAAATAAATATTGTTCTTTTGAATGCTTCATTCATCTGTACATACTATAAAAGGCTAAGGATTTACCCAAAAATATTAACAATCACAAGTTTGTCACACTAATAATACATTTAAAAAGTTTTCTTGAAAGAAAATTAGAGTGATTTCTGAAAAAATAGTTGGCTGCTTTAAAATAAATTCTGTTCTTTTGAGTGTTTTAATCATCTTTGCATACTAAAAAAGTTAAGGATTTCCTCAAAAATAATAATCAACACAAGTTTAAGTCACTCGAATAATATATGTAAAAAAACGATTCTTGAGCAGAGAAAAATCTGTTTTTTTTTCTGAAAAAAATAATTGGTTGCTGAAATCTGTATTAATGGTTGCTGCAAGGGTAGTTCACATGTCAAGGATAAACTGCATTTAAGATTATATTAAATTATGACACAAGTGAGAAATGACAATGTGAAGACAGGTGTGCAGTTTAATAGTTTTTTTTGAGGTAACTCTATCTATTTTCACTCCTTAAACATGCATGTTTTTAGCCCATTAAACCCAAACAAGTGGGCATCAGTATTCACAAAGAGAATGATGTGTGCTGTAATTATGAACACATCTGAACAAATCTGTTATTATACACACACTGGCATGTTCCCAACACCTCAGTACAGATCCAAGAGCCTCTAATTGGTCATACCTCCTCCTGTCGTAGATCAATAATAAATGTATCTGAGCTAATAATACACCTAATTTGGACGGAGTGGAGTATAGGTTTTAGATGAAATGATGATATGTACACTAATGGCAAGGAAGTCCTTGAAGTATTTCAAAGACCAGGCAGCATGAGCCGCAAGAAAGAGAGGAAAATCTCAATGGCTGCTGTACTAAAGACTCCCTTTCCATTTCGTCTCTGCAAATGAGATTTAGCCTTCATGTTTATATAAAAGCGAAAGACATGCAGAATTTAGGACACATATAAAGTTATACTATTGATCTGGTGGTTACAGTGAGTTACTTTTTTCTGTGAAAAACAAAGACATGCATGTAAACATTGCAAATTAAAGTCAAATTGAAAATGTCCGGGAAATGTACTCACCGTCAGGTCATTGGCATTGTCAAGTTGTCAATGACTTTTTACTTCCTACTGTATACACTAGTGTAAAACCCAGTCATCAGAACTGGAGAATGGCAATGATTGTGGCTGCAAGAAAGATCAGAACAAACATTTCTGAAGGTTTAAAAAGTCTAATTTAAAAAAATAAATAAATTACTAGTCTCTCCCTGCTGTGATCTTGCTTAACTCTTTGTCAAGTATCTTACACAGTTCACTGTCTATAGTGAGTTTCTTTGACACCAAGGATTTCCCAGAGTTTATAATCAAGTTTGAGTCAGGACACTGGTCTGGCCATTTAATTATTTCAATGTTTTCAACTTTATGTGAAGGAGATATTTGTCCTGCATTAAAATTGCTGGCTGATTTGGTGATGAATGCAGACATGTTGACAAACAAGCTTCTGAAATTCATTTGCATTCAAGCCCATGTCTTGCTTCAACAAAACAACCCTCAATCCACGATAAGTCCTCCAAATTCCACTGACATTTGCACACTTTTGGTGCAGTTTTTTTCCATTTTTTTACAAAGATGTTTTTCAGAACCAGATCGATTAAACGCAAAAATCTCGGACAAGTTGCAGTTTTTTATCCACACAACATGGTCCTTAGCAAAGTTTCTTGTCTTTTAATTATTTTAATTCTTTCTGCAGAGGAAGGTTTGGTCACTCTGGGCTTTATTTCTCTTCGATTTTGTGAAACACATGCTTACTTTGTTCAACAATGATTTGGTGGTCAGCTATAGTGTTGAACCCATTGTGCATTGTGATTCTCCACCTCCACATTATCATGTCCTCTTGTGCGGTTGTCTTTCAGAGTCAACCAGTCTTTCCAGGGTACTTAAATGGGTTAGTGATGTTGTGAAGGTGCAATATTCTAGAAATCACAAATTTAGAACAACCAACTTCTTTTGCTATGGCTGAAATGGCCACTTGGGTTCTCTGGACAACTTGCTGTTAGAGTGTTTCTGACATTATAGAATGGCTCACCATTTTGTGAAAGCTGGAAATTCAAGCTGCCAGTTAAATAAGATTTGTCAGATAATTAAGGAAATTACCACCAGGTGCAAATTTCCTCAATTAGTGGGAGGAATGTGATCTGAGAGTTACTTTGATCAGTTCTGTCTTTCAAATATCAAATGGTTTTTAATACTGTGCTTCAGAATAGATTAACCTCATGAAATGTGCTTAAATATTATTGTTTGCAATTTTTAAGTCTATTTTTTTAATAGAAATCTTCCTGTAAGTTTTCTGACGAATGCTTCAGCAATCTACACACTTAAAACAGGGAATTTGTCAGCCATTTTTAACGGTAAATGTAAAAAGTAAGTAAAAATAAGTGTGATTTTAAAATGGTTGCCTTTTAATTGTGTTTTGTTACTTGTAACCGCTCCACGCAGCTTGTACTGTATCTGGTTAAGTCTTTATATTCTCATATCGCGTTTAAAACCACATTGAAAATACGACAAGCCGATTTGTTTACAGATTTAAATGCTTTTGTGAGCTCGCGATCCACTGCCTTTTGTCTTGCTATGGCCACCGTTAGCTGTTCTTACGCACATGTGGCGATCAAGTTTCAGAATAGCTCAGCTTTTGCCACTGTGTGAATTAGTACTGAATGTGTGTCATGGTTAAGAATAGAGCAATATGCTTCAATGCACTCCTGCATTGTGCTCCCACATACACTCTGCACTCTGACTACTTCAAAATTGTTGATAAGCTGTGGTGGACGTTTCTCTCTGTCTCACGCTGAACGCAGTCGACCGATCGCAATAGAATGGGTCATAGGACCAATCAACGCAAATTTAGCATCGTCTTAAGGAGGGGTTTGGGAACAAATAAATCGCTGAACGAGTCATATGTGAGTTATTGGGATAATTAGGTAAAAATAAATGCGCATTATAAGACAATGAAAGTGTTTTTTGACCTTGCATGCATATCAGACTGTTGTTGGAGATCCCCAAAACCAAAATATGACCTTTCGTAATGCATAATACTTTAAAGCTTTCTCTGTGTGAAGAGTCAAAAGAGGGTCATTGTTCTACAAAACCTGTTTGTATCTCAGAGTGCAATCCATTATATATGTGAATTATAATATTTGCATCATGTGCCAGGAAAAGCATTTGTGCACAATATAACATCATCTAATAGCAGTGAAATGTACGGCTTTGTCTATTCCCTTTGTTGTTAAACATAGAGCAATGTGTCATTTGGCACAGATTGCCACCAGTAAACATGCATGACAACAGACTTATACATGCGCTTATGGGGGAGTTTTTAAATAGATAAACTAGAGATCGTTTTGCTTTAAATCCTTGTTGACATAAATTTCTTATTAACTGTAAATCCTTGATGTCTGCGCAGTAAAGCTTTCAGATTTTGCTTTCAGATCTGCTGCACTTTAATGTTTTAAGAGAGCCAAAAGCATGCATGACTAAAGCACCCTATGTGACTTTCACATGATATCATGTGGATATTTTTGAAAAGGTGATTGAGGAAGGTTGACAGGGATGTCAGGAACAATTCTTCAGACCTAGAAGCAGCAATAGTGCTCTCTGCTGGTGAAACGCCCCACTGAGAGCTAGCAAGAGTAAACAAATCAGGTATTGATTAATTTATTTGGCATACTCATCACAATTGAATAGATTTATTTTACGTGTGCAGTGTTTTTAAGATAATTGTTTCAAAGCATAATTGTAACCTATAATACAAAGAACAGAAAAGGCTACTGAGGAAATGTTTATTGACATCAAATAGAAGACTATATAGAAGGTTATGTGCAGTATATTGGGAAAATATAATTTATGAAAGTAATATGTTAGTTTGTGTTGGGAATGTGTACAAGACTGTCATGATGAATACTGGTAGTTGAATCTTTGTGAGATCCATGCAAAAAGAATACACAACTTGTTTAGTCCAATTTATCAACAAATTACTGATATTAGCTGCATCTGTTGAGTGAAATAAATACACAAAACCAGAGTTGCTAAATTTCATCAGTTGCTCATCATAGTTTAGATGTTCTGAATCGATTTCTTTCGTTTGAAGATTCATTCTTTCTAAATCTCTCTTTTCTGAGAGATTTCTTGGTCTAATTGGAGCTCTGATTGTTCTGATGAATTAGTGTGTTGTGAGTGGTCTACAGCAGGGGTGTCAAACTCAGTTACTGGAGGGCCACAGCCCTGCACAGTTTAGTTCCAACCCTGCTCCAACACACTTACCTATAGGTTTCAAACAAGCCTGAAGGACTTAATTAGTTTGATCAGATGTGTTTAATTAGGGTTGGAACTAAACTGTGCAGAGCTGCGGCCCTCCAGGAACTGAGTTTGACATGTGGTCTACGTTACAGTTTACAGAATGTGTCAGAAACCAGAAGTCTTTTTGAGTTTCAACTTGCTTAATCCTCAAGCTGTACAATCATAATGATCAATTGGATGCTTTGTCACTGCTGAAAATCCTTGTTGAATGCATTGTGCAATGAGTGTCTGAGTTACTCTCTTGCAAACTCTAATTTGTAAACAAAGACCGAATATGTAACTTCAATGATTACGACAGGAGTTCTATGAAATTGTATTGTCATGTAGACCATTTGAGGGATGTAAACTAAAACAGTGGTCCCAATGCATTTCCCGTTTTACATTTTTATTTTCTATAACTTCCAAGAATCCAAAAAGAGCCACATATTGATAAATAATGTTATGATAGCTATTTTAACAGTAAGTTATGATTGAATGGCCTCTTGTTACAGTTATGAAATAGTTTGACAACAAGCAGGATATGTTCATGGGCCAATAACAAGACCACATTGAAATGGTCTATATTGACAACACATACCAAGTGTTAGATGGCTGTCAAAGTAGACTTCCAGCAGGCACCTTGATGTCAAAATGCAAAACAAATTACTACCTTGATATCAAAATGACATCAAATTCACATTTAACATTTGACATAAAATAAAAAATAAAACAATTACGGGACTGTCCTGTTATCAGTAGTTATTTACATTGCCATCATTTTGATGCATTTTGGCATCAAGAAGTTTACAGTATATGCATTGTAACGAGATACAAGATCCAGTGTAAAGTTGTGATTTGCAATTGAGGCTTTCAGTTAAGTAAAATTGTTCTTATGTTCTTATGTATACCATTTTTTTATGCATTGGTTTCTAAGTTCAAGTGGGCTGTACTAACATTCTGGAGTTTTTCATTTAGTTAATGCTTTGTACATGACACAAAGCCTAATATTTTGTTTTATTACACTACCTTAAATCTTGCCCTTATGTGTTTTTATTAACGTCTACACATTCACCAGGCCTGAAATGTAATGTAAAAACGGTTAATAAATAACATTAATAATTGAGCAACACTAAAAAAAGATGCTACATTAATGAGCACTTGCTCAGTAACCGAAACAGTATTCTATCCTTAATCCAAGTTCCTCCCAGTTGGAGGTCAGGATGTAGCGACATACTTTATACTTGATCAATTATGGAAATAAAATTGGAATTGTTGAGGAACTGATTTCAGCACTTCGGAATCGGTTTATTTTTTTGTTGAGCACTTCTTAATTTTACCTTCACAAACAGCAACATTGCACACTGCATGAAATATAATATTAAAAAAAGCTTTTAGCAACAAATTACTTCTCGGAGTCATTTCTTTTCAGTTAATCAAACCAGCATGATAGTGCATGTTTGATGAATTGAAAAGAAGTAACTCTGTTCCCCACACAAAAATGACTTTGGCAGCATCCAAATTTACCAGTCTATTTTAAATTTCCCCCTTCACTTTGGTCAGTCGGTGAAGTTTGTTCCTCGCCACTGGCTTGCTTGGCTTGGTACTTGTGGAGCTGCACATTGATGGATTTGCTTTTCAGTGTTTAGGCTTTCAGCAGTAAAATATAAACTAAACTGAGCTTGAACTCTGAAAACTGGACTGACACAGTTTCAGTTGACTAGAACTTCTGCTTTGACACAATCTACATTGTAAAAGTGCTATAGAAATAAACATGAACTGAATTGAATATTTTGATTTCATATAGTAAATGCAAATGTCATTTGCTGTATAGCAAACAATGACATCCATATGATGTCCACATGAGAAATTCCATACTAGAACTTCTATGTTAAGCTGCTTTGACAGAATCTATATTAATACTATAGAAATAAAGATGAATTGAATTGTGAAAGCAGGTGAAGTGCCTCCTGGCGGAATTTGGAGGATCTAGATTATGTCAATGTTTGGCCTGGAATTTCTGGATCAGCCTTCTCTACCTCCCTGAGCAAATTCTGATCTGTGATTTACCAGAGAACAATAAAGCATCTGGCTGTCATAAAGTCTCTTTCTATGCGGCTGTTTCACAGTCGCTCGTTGTGCCTGGTAATTCCACCAAATTATCCATCAACCCTCCACTTGGAGAGAGCACAGTGTTTTGTTCCCATGTAGCAATTCAAGCGCACCGAACTACAGAAACTTACTTTTAAAGTAATCATTGCAAAACCAAGCTGTGAGGAAACCACATATCTCAGTTGCTCTTGCCTTTATGAATGCATGCTTGATGAATGTGTGTGTGTGTGTGGCTGATTGTGTTTGTTTTGGTGGCTGTCCTGCTCACAGATTGACGCTTCTGCAGGTGTGTGTTAGGAACGAGTGCGACTCAAGCAGAAGGGTGATGTGATCACACTCGCAATGCCCAGCAGGGGTGCGGAAGCCCAGCACTGGCAACATGCTAGTGACATGTGACGGACCGGAGGGGGTCTTCACTGCACATCGCTGTGCCAGGAACATGTGCCAGGCAGAGGACGGCAGGCAGCATTGTCTATGCCAACCTGTCTTTTATGAACAAGGTGCAGATCTGGAGGACAAAGATGAGCGTATTTTGGAATGGATAGAAATATAAATGTTAAGTCTTCATTTGAAAGGATCTTAAAAACAGGCTAATTTCTCTCTCTCTGTGTGTGTGTGTACACATTGGCTACATGGATACATGTTTTCCATTTATTTACGGTTTTGAATTGCATTATGGGATGTTGATCTTTGCTCTGTTGACTTTTGATGTTGAAAATTTAACTCTACAGTTTAGCAAAGTGATTTTTATTGACATTTAAGTAGTTTGAAATAATATAATGTGTAAGAAATAATATACAGTTGAAGTCAGAATTATTAGCCCCCTTTGAATTTTTCAAAATTCATGTTTAACAGATGTTTGATGTTTAACAGAGCAAGGAAATTTCACAGTATGTCTGATAATCTGGAGAAAGTCTTATCTGTTATTTTGGCTAAAATAAAAGCAGTTTTTAATTTTTTTAAGTGTCTTGAAAAATATTTAGTAAAATATTATTTACTGTTATCATGGCAAAGATAAAAGAAATCAGTTATTAGAAATTAGTTATTAAAACTATTATGTTTATAAAAAATAAACGGGTCTAATAATTCAGGGGGGCTAATAATTCTGACTTTAACTGTATGTGTGTATATATATATATATATATATATATATATATATATATATATATATATATGTGTGTGTGTGTGTCTGTTTTAAGTTATGTCTTATTTGTAGTGTAAAATACAACACCAACAGGTTAAAAGTTGTTGGATGAAAGATCGAGATCCCATAATGCAACTCAAAAGCATAAAATAAACAGGGAAAAATAAAAACATGAATCACAAAATAAGGAAAACAGCAATTATGGATATTTTTACAGTGCACAGTAAATGCAGCAATTTGAATTGATTAACAGTAAAGGTAGAGAAACTGTTTTGTTTAAAAATGTGTGAGACGTGGCAGTGAATTAATAATGTTTTTTAAGTGTAAAAAGGTCTCTTAAGTGTAGCTTTTTACCTGCGCCTGTGTGCACTCTTTATTCAGTTCTGATTCTAGAAGTAGTTTACCTGTTTATTTTTTTCCAAGTTTTTGTAAAACAGTAGACTCCATGAACCAAACCCCCCTTCTACATGGGGAATCACATAACAGCATTACTAATTTTGATGTGATGCAATGCATGATGAATCAGACTAAAAGATAAAGGTTCAAGCCTCAGCACTACATAGCTTGAGTGAAAGAAACAACTAAAATCTCATGTAGCAGAGCAAATTTATAAACAACAGTAAAATGTCCAATTTGATTGAAAGCTGTATCTTTTATTAATAGAAACAATGTAATTCAGGTTTATAACAAAATATGCATTTATGCAAATATTTTATTGTTTCAAGAGCATAGGGAGACTGATTTGATTGCATTCTTCAGGTTGGAAGTGGGAGGGGCTGAAATTATATTTTAATTCAATAGTTAGTTGTCACTTTGATTGGTGGAATCTTATACATTAAAGTATTTTTATTTTGTTTATTTATTCATTCATTTTGTTTTTTGGGCCAAAATTCCATGAAACATTGAAAACATTATTGTATTAAAGACAAGATGAAGTCTAAACAATCAGTTAAACCTCCTTTCCTATGTGTTGTTTATTAGTTACTGACACACATCTATTTTCCCTTGGAGAAAATGAGAGGAGTTTCTCCTGAAATAACATGTGAAAAAGCATTATTTTCATGCATCAAACAATTTCATGATTCTTTTTATGATGTCTACAACAAATGACTCCTATTTGGTTCTTTGTAGTCAATCAATCAATAGTGAATCAAATGTACATCATGACCAGTGTAGTCTCCGAAAAACTAATCTTACAAGTAGAATTTTGTTTAGTGAATTTCAGAATCAGAATCAGAATCAGAAAGAGCTTTATTGCCAGGTATGTTCACACATACGAGGAATTTGTTTTCGTGACAGAGCTTCTACAGTGCAACAGAATCAGAGAGAGGACAAAAAACAGATAATAAATATTCAAAAAATAGAAGTACTGTAAGTGTAAATATACAAATTGACAAGTATGTACAGGCATATTACTATATACAACGTTATATATGCAGCTGTTATGTGCAAATTGGCATGTAAAGTGTGTTGTGAAATAAGTGTATGTGTGTGTAAAAAGTGTATTGCAAGGAGTGATGTTGGTTCCACGATTATTATCATCAAGTGTTCATGAGATGGATTGCCTGGGGCAAGAAACTTCTGTGTCGGGCTGTTCTGGTGCGCAGTACTCTGTAGCATCGTCCAGAAGGTAAAAGTTCAAAGAGGCAGTGTGCTGGGTGTGAAGGGTCCAGAGTGATTTTGGCAGCCCTTCTGCTCGCTCTGGATAAGTACAGTTCTTGGAGAGTAGGGAGGGTTCTACCAATGATTCGCTCAGCAGTCCGAACTATTCGACGTAGTCTTCGAAGGTCAGATTTGGTAGCTTTCATGATTTCATAATTCATTTCATTAAATTGACTCCTTGTTGGTTTTTTTTAGTCAATCATGACTCTCATGAGTTGGTTCTTTTATAGTGAATCAAATGTACATCATGACCAGTGTAGTTTGTTATCTGAAATTAATGTTACAAGTAGATTATTTTTAGTGAATCAAACATACAGCTTGACTGGTATCCATACAATAATTTATTTCAACAGCAGTGAATGTTCCTCTTGGGAAATAAACCTAAAACTTTCAAAGATTTCTCAAAACAAAATAGACTGGCCTGCTTTTCAGCAATTCATTCTGACGATGAACACAACCTTGCACATCTTGCACTGACAAACAGCTAAATCTTTGACAAATAAAGGACACCATTTGCAATGGTCTACTTTAGCTCACCTTGAGTGAGAGAATGTTTCTGTTTTGTTTCTTTATACAACAAAACTACATTTTTCAAGCCGCAGACATATTCTACAGTGTAGCTTATGAATCACCCATTTAATATAAAGAGCAGTATTGCTCTGGCAATTGGGTTTTGTCAGAGTGACATAAATGATACGGCAGGTGCAGTCTGCACTTGTGTCTGTAAGAGCCATTTCTCAGTTTGTTTTAAAGTGGAGTTTGTCTGTGGAAAGGAAGGGGACATCAGAGAGTATGGCCCTAGAGCACGTACCGTGTTCTCATTACTGCTAACAGCCTTGAGCCTGCCTTCCCATTACGGAGAATTACGCACAATTGTATCAACTATTGGTCACGCAAGACAGAGCAGGCCGTTCTCTTTCACTAGATCTCATGAGGGTTTTTTCCTCTGCTTGTTGTTTATGGATTTGTCCTAAACCTCAAAGGACAAATCAGACAGTCAAACTGGTACCTCTTGTACTGGTGACCTGCTGCACTTTCCAAATGAAGGTTATAATGCCTGGAGAAAACTGCTGTCATGAATATTGATTCTATGCAGAATCTGTCATCTTTGCTCATGGGCAAACCATTCTGCTGCCATGTTGCTTTAAGCCAGTCTTATGCACTGTGACTAATCACTTTGGATATCCAGGGAAATTACATTAAACCTTTACAAACTACTGATTTTTCAGTATTGACAGTAAACACAATGTATTTAAGAGAAAGTTCACAGAAAACTAAAAACGTTCAGCTTTAATCACCAAGCTTGTGAAAGATCCAAATGGAGCACGAATGAAGAATGGATAAATTATCATACTTCATTTATTTGTTTATTTTTGCTTCACTACATATACATTTTTATTCTACAACCTTTCATAAAATCTTAAAATAAAGTTTCATAAAAATTAAACTTTTAAATTAGTTCTCATTGTTTTGAGTCAGAATATGTCACCCCATCTCGAGTCAAAAACTCTAATTTAGTCTGAGTAAGTCTACAGTGACTATATTATTTAGAAATCATTCACTCATTTTCCTTTGGCTTAGTCCATTTATTCATCAGGGGTCGCCACTGTGGAATGAACCGCAAACTTATCCAGCATATGTTTTACACAGCAAATGCCCTTCCAGCCTCAACCTATTACTGGGAAACACCAATCCACTCATGCAAACTCCACACAGTAACGCCAACTGACCCAGCTAGGGCTTGAACAAGTGACCTTCTGGCTGTGAGTCGACAGTGCTAACCACTGATCCTCTGTGCCACCCTATTTAGAAGTCTTCAAATAGTCATAAGTTTCATCACATTTGATTGGTTTAATCCATAATAAAAAAAGTTGAATACATAAATAATCCATGATAATAAATACATTAATCCACTACATAAAATTTAAAAAAGCCAAATTTCTTGCAAATATTCTGAATATACTGTTGAAAGGCAACAATAAACTGATTAAAAAACAAATCTGTAAAAACAACTTTCCTTTGTCCTTTTTCCAGCCACGTCATGTGCGTTTACTATAGACCAGGGGTGCCCAAACCTTTTCTTATGAAGGGCCAAAAACCAAACTTTATTGAGGCTAGTGGGCCAAAGGTAACTATAGTTGTGATGCGTAATTTCCTTATTTATTTAATAATGTTTAAAAATAACTAGAAAACATTGCTTTATATTAACTAATACAGTATAATATTTTATACATTTTATAATGAACTTAGGGTGTCACGGTAGCACAGTGGGTAGCACAATCGCGTCACAGCAAGAAGGTCACTGGTTTGAGCCTCAGCTGGGTCAGTTGGCATTTTTGTGTGGAGTTTGCATGTTCTCCCCGTGGTTGCGTGGGATTCCTCCGGGTGCTCCGGTTTTCCCCACAAGTCCAAAGACGTGGTATAGGTGAATTTGGTAGGCTAAATTGTCCATAGTGTATGAGTGTGAATGAGTGTATATGGATGTTTCCCAGAGATGGGTTGAAGCTAGAAGGGCATCCGCTGTGTAAAACATATGCTGGATAAGTTGGTGGTTCATTCCACTGTGGCGACCCCAGATTAATAAAGGGGCTAAGCCGAAAAGAAAATAAATGAATGAATAATGAACTTATTACAGTAAAAAAAACTAAATCTCATTTATAACGTTATAGAGTTACAGTACATTAGTTTTTGCCTTGATTTGCTTGATTTGACAATATTTA
The DNA here is from genome assembly GCA_903798035.1 of Danio albolineatus. NCBI lineage: Eukaryota > Metazoa > Chordata > Actinopteri > Cypriniformes > Danionidae > Danio > Danio albolineatus. The sequence goes on along the minus strand of CAIGQQ010003610.1, from coordinate 2,376,242 downwards.
TGTTTCACATACTCAGATTCATTTTCATTTAATTAAAACATTTCATTTTAGTTTGCTTTTTTGTAGCTCTGCAATAAAACAAACAATCAAAAAAAGGTTACTTCAAATTAGCAATGACGAACTCTGTTAAAGGCATTTGCCCCAACCCTCTTCATCATTCTCAGATGAGATGGTGGGCCAAATCAAAGGTTACAATGGGCGAAAACATTAGTGAAAAAAGTAAAAGAAAACATTGGTGAAAAGTTGTTTTTCTTTGGAGCACAAAATTATTCAAAAAAGTCACTCACTTTCTCGTTCATTCACATCATATTCAATACTATGACCAATTTGTTTACAATTTTGTTAATGTGACCTCTGGCATCAACAAGGCATTTGCACCCACAGAACTACCTCTCACTGGATATTTTCTTTTTTTTTTTCAGACCATTTTCTGTAAACCCTACAGATGACTGTGCGTGAAAGTCCCAGTAGATCAGCAGTTTCTGAAATACTCAGACCAGCCCGTCTGGCACCAACAATCATACCATGATCAAAGTCACTTAAAATGCCTTTCTTCCCCATTCTTATGCTTGACCATGTCTACATGCCTAAATTCATTGAGTTGCTGTCATGTGGATGGCTGATTAGAAATTTGCATTACTGAGCAGGTGTACCTAATAAAGTGGCCGATGAGTGTATCTCAAATGTCTTTAGAGTGGGGGCTGAACTGGAGCACCCAGAGAAATGAACCACTGAAGTGACATGGAGTATTATGAAAGTGTTTTTGGTTCCTTTTCTGGACTTTGAACTTCTCATGACCTTTCCTGTCAATGAAGGGACAGAGGATTTCATCTAAAATATCTTTATTTGAGTTCTGAAAATGGACGAAGGTCTCAGGGGAATGTAATTGGATTGACCTTATAATGAACAAAATTGCTACCAGTAGTTTGTAATTGGTCCATGCTTCTGTTTTTTGTTGCACCGCATGTCTTTCCTCTCAATAATTCTTCCTTCGAACTTCTCCTCTTCTTTTTAAACTGAAGTATCATCACCTTTTAAATCCCTGAGTTTCCTCCATCCAGCATCCTGTCTTCCACTCATCCCTCTCTCCGGCAGGCTGCAGGTTGGGAATATGAATTAGCTGACTGGCAGTAGGCGTTCTGCTTGGCTGACAGCTGTCATGAGCACACGGGATGGATGGAGAGAGACAGAGAGGGATGAGTCTGTCAGCTCTCCTCCCTCATTCTCTGGAGGCGTTTCACTCCTTTAAGCGTTTGTATAATGAAGAGCTTCCTCCTGCGGTTCTTCCCGTTTAACACAATGCACTGGAGCAGCTACTGTGGGCCAGAGACTCTCCTGCACTCCAATGGACCACATACTGAGATGCTGTATTTCATCGGCAGCCAGGTGACTGTAAGGGAGAAGGGTAATTCCTCCAAATCGCTGTGTTTCTGTGGCGCCATCAACACATTACTCAGTTTGAAGTGGACATGTCAGCATTAACTCAAGCAGTGGTGTTGGTTTGTTGGGGCACTAGAGTATATTTTTTTCTGTGTCAGATGGAGGGAGCATTGGGGGAACTATGGCTGTGCTGGTCTAAAAAGCAGGTGTGTTAAGGCGCATTGTTGGAGCGTTGCAATTTTAAGGGACTGAAATGTACTGCACCCTTGACCAGCTTAAAACTAGTCTAAAGTCCAGCGCAGAGCACGTTAGTTATGCGCTTATGCTGGTCTAAAACACTCACACATTGCTCAATACACATATGATGTATAGCAATACACAAATATCTTTACATATGAAAGCAAAGGATTAAAATGTTACAAAAAAAAATATTTTCTACATAAATATAAAAACCACTGCTTCCATGCCTTCATGTCTGGGGACTTTTTTCAGTTTATTCATGGCAATTTGCATTTGTATAACATTATTGTTATTAGTAGTATTATTTATATATATATATATATTAGGGCTGTCAAAATTAGCGCGTTAACGGACGCTGATTAATTTGAAATATTTGAGTCGTTAAAAAATTTAACGCATTTAACGCAGTAGCATTTTTTTTTTATTCCCTGTTGTGGCTTTTACGGGGTTGTAGTCCATGTCGCAGGGCGTTGTGTGTTAAGTTTACTCCTGTAATTACACCCGGGAGCTGTTTTGGACTGTGAAGCTGAAATCAATAAAAGAAGTAAAAGAAGGGCATGCGTCGAGTACTTTTGTCCGTCTCATCATTTGCACGAGCCTGTGAGTTAACGAACTGTTACTCTGCCGCCGGGCATCGCGAAGAAATTAACACGTGTGTTCAGGGCCGGCGTCCATAGAGGCGACCGGGCGATAATATGGATAATGTGGATCCATGTAAATGTACTCAGTGATGTGCCAGATGATGTCGCAAGCTGTCAAAGACAGCCCATTCCTCTCTAAGTTGATTCCAAGCACCCTCAAATGTTTCATTAAGTTTGACGTGTTTCCCCCATCACGCAACTTTTGTAAAGTGTCTGCTTCGCTTTGCTGTATCAGAATCCTTGCTTGAGAAATACAGTCATACTTTAAAAACCGGTGGTGGTGATGATTTGAAGGGAGTGTGTGTCTCTGTCTGTGTGTGTGTGTGTGTGTGTGTGTGTGTGTGTGTGCATGCGTGTTTTGTCACCTGATAATGTCAACAGACAGTACTGTCTTATAGCAACTGGCTAATGTTAGGGAGGACTAAGCAAAATTGTTTCTACTTTATAATTAATGTTCTCAACTCGCAAAACAACTTTACAATGAAAACAATTGTTTGTATTCAATACTTTATTATTGTTATTTTTTTCCTCCAATTTCCATATTTGCAATGCCTGTATTTTGGACTTTTTTTTAGTTCACTTAGAATCCAACATAGAAATAATTAAGTTTGTTATTGGAATTGATTGTTTTAAAATTCAAATGGCACTTACATGCCTGTGTTTTTATTTCTGTAATAAATACGGCTTTTCGTGATTAATCATGATTAATCACAGACAAAAGTGTGATTAATTAGTTCATTTTTTTAATCAATTGACAGCCCTAATATATACAGTATATATATATATATATATATATAATTTATAATTAGTATTATTAGTTTTTTAATAAAACAGGTTTTGTCCACCTGTCGGGTTTTGGAGACGTATGCGTCACCTTTTGTGGGGCAAAAGAATACGGCCTATGTTTGGATATACAGTAACTGGCCACACTTCGTTATTATTGTTCATTTATTCTTTTGCTGGAAATTAGAACTGAATTCAGAAATAGTTTTCAAACTAATCTTTACGCTAAACAAACAAAATAAAAAATGTAGGCTAATTGATGTCATCAGTGGAGTGCGTACAAACCATTGACTTGTCCATGAAAGTAAAGGAGTAAAGAGTAAAAGCAAACTAAAGAGAAAGTAAAGAGGCTGAATGGAGGAGGCTCGTTCTTTACCCTCGCTGTGCAGATGCTCTGTTTAACTGTTTTCTGGCTAGTGAAATATTCAGGTTTTTGACTTTCGAAGTCCACCATGCCGCGACGCAACTGACTCTTAAAGGGAATGGGAGATGAGTCTCTGATAATGACTCTGGTAAGTTATGCTCAAAACACAGCCATATCATTAAGAGAATAAGCAAAACCCTGTTAGACCAATGCTCATATTTTTCAATCCTTAAAATAGCAAATATGGATTCGGACATACCCTTAATGCTTTTGTGCACTTTAGACTAGACTTTGCACCTTGATTGTTAAAATAGAGCCATTTATGTGCAAATGTATTAACTATAACTTTTTTAGGAGACTTAAATGAGCCTAAATGAATCTACTTCTGATTGAAACATGTGAGCCAATGTTTAAATGATCCAATTTTAAAGATCCTAAATTCTTATGTCATTAGCTTTGTTTTGAAATGAATCAACTGTTTTATATAAAATGTTTAAACAAAGGAGTCAGGCAGGTTTAATGTCATTTTAAACCAGAAAAGCCAAAACTTCTTTTCGGTTCACACTTTACAATAAGGTTTCATTTAATGTTAGCTAATATACTGACTAACATCAACTAATAATGAACAAAACTTGATGGGTTAACATTTACCAATGCATCATTAAAATCAGAATTCGTACTTGGTAACATAAATTCATGCGCTGTGAGTTAACATGAACTAACGATAAACAACTGCATTTTCATTAACATTTAACAAATACTGTAATAAATGTATTGTTCAATGTTTGTTCATGTCACTAAGTACATTAACTAATACATTATTGTGAAGCGTTAACTCTTTTCATTATCAAAATGTCCCCAGTCTCACACACCGCAAAATTTTTCTGGCCCAGATCTGGCCCACAAAAGCAGCTCTTGCTTGGCCCAAAATGCCGCAGTGAATTACGATACATGATTGCCGCAAGTCTGGCTTCCATACAAGGCCAAACATGGACCATATCTGGGCTAAGTCTCAGCCAAGTTAATAACCCATAACTGGTCGGGATATGTCACGACTGCTATGAATTTGATAAACCCATGAAGGATTTCGCTCTCAAAGCGACCCGATTCATGGTACAATATTTTCTTTACTCATAAATAATTTCAATGTATTTTAAAAGTGGGTCAAGATAGACCAAACTTACATGCTCTTTTTTTTAACACATGGGCCAAATACTACATTTGAAATCTGGTCCAAGTCCTTAAAGATGGTGCCACCTCTGCCAAACCCGGGCCATGTTTGGCCCACATGATCTGTATGCCAGTGCCGGAGGAATACCTGCTGTGCCAGCTTAATCCCAAATCTGGCCCAGAATTCTTTGCTACCTGGGCTCTAAGTCCCCTAAACCTGAACTAGCGTAGTCTTCCAGTGTTCTTGTAAATTACACTGTAGTTAATAATGATGTAATGATGAGCATACTAAGGTTTAACAGAAGTTAATACAGCCTGCACAAGGGTACTGTTGTTGCTTTAGTCATCCTTCTGTTTATTTATTTAACAGTTTATTATTATTATTTATTACTATTTTAGGTTTAACTTTTACCTGATACATATTTTTTGAGAGAAATGTTCACTCATCATCTGTACTAAGTATAATTTTTGCTTGCTTTTTATAACCCTGAAGTAATACAAATATACACATAGACATTTTATAAATAAAAGCACAAACACATTCTTTCCTTCTGCAATCTGCTAATTACAATGAGAGATTGCACATTGTTGTGGCATCTTTGAAAATGAATGGATTTTTCCTGTAAGTGATGACACATTAACCTACTCAGGGCTCGAAATAGTATAATATTGGCCCACTGCGCTAGAACTGATCACGAATGGATTGGTTAAAATCAGCTGTCAATCACTCAGTCTACGCCCTCTGCCTTCAGATGACAGGAGAGCTACAACCGCAAAAATGTACAGCATTGAAGATGAAAATGACAACAACACAATCAGTTTTTGTTTTAGAAAACACATAAAGCAACAAATAACGGCACATCTAATTATTGATAATGTGGTGAATGTTAATCCACAATCTACATTTGTAAGAACACATGAAAGACTTCCATCGACTTTAAGTCCGCTATGAAAATAACTAAAGCATTCACTGTAAAGTCTGTGGGACGGAATTTTCAGGTAATTGTCTGCAACATCTGCACATTTTAAGCACGAGATGTTCTGTTTAATCCTTAATTTAATCACTAGATGCTGTCAGCCGTGCAGCTATAAGTAAAAGTTAACACCACGTACACCATCGCAAAAGGGCTTGCATGGACTAAGATTAAACTAATACTGCAGCTCATGAAAAGATCAGTATTGCTATTAAAATGACTTATACTGTACAAATAATAAGGTATATATCAAAAGCAACTGTGCAATATCAGACATCACCCGTGAGAACACAGCACATTAACAGATTCATTCATGTCAAGTAGTGCGTGCAGGGCTGGTATCGTCCATGTATCTTATGTTCACTCAATTATGTTATAAAAATGTATTTTCTTGTGATAACAGGATTTCGTTGAGATATATTTTCCTTACACAAGCATTTTTTTTTTTTTTGCTTGTCAGTTTTGATTAGTGTTGATTTCAAATGCAATAAATCTGTTTTTTATAAAACTTAGCAATGGTGCTCATAATTGGTGGGTGCGACAAAATTTTGTCTGGTGCGCCTATATTTTTAAAGTTAGGAGCACCAGTGCTACCAAGCAAAAAGGTTCATTTCGAGCCCTGCTACTACAATACAGGGAAAATGTGTTAATGCCTAAAATGGTCAAACATCCATCTATGCATTTATATCTAAGATCCAAAGCAATAAATTATAAGACTATTTTAATTTGTCAAATCACATTTTTCTCATCTACCCTTGAGATGAATGAGTATGGCTTTCCTCTTCGGACCTCCTAGGGTCACAATTCATATATAAATGGCTATAAAAGGCCCATGGGACAGGCTGATGCTTCGGTTCAATTGGAATCTGAAACGGCTGTGGGAATTCTCTGTGAACATGCCCTGTGCGTATGGGCCATGAAAACTAATTAATCCAGATAGTCTGGTAAATGTCACAGACAGACATACGGTGGAACAGAGGCATCCACGGAGCCCCGTCCTCCTTGTAAATTACCAAGGCCGCTGAGTAAGATGCTCCAGCTCTGCCCCAATGAGATAGAGCCCATACATTTGATTTTTTTCCGCACTTAATCTAAGCTAACCATCTGTGAAAGAGAGGAGATGTGGCACTCCAGCCAAATGGGCCGACTTTATAATCAGGAGGTCCTTCCAATTATTGCTTAATGTACCACAGTATTATAGCGCGCACCATTCTGTCCAGGCAGCTTTACATTTTCAGTTTCCCCAGCATCCATATCAGCGTTACAGTGGGCAAGCTCACGGTCATCCTCATTAGCCGGCTGGTTGAGTCCCAGATGATAAAACCAGCGTAAAGAGCTCTGTGTAAAAATGGCTTCCTCTTGAAAACCCGATGTAAATGGCGTTCGCCGTTCTGGGTGACTTCATCATGCAACTCGCCATTGAGGGGAAATTTCAAAAGATGATAAATCTGCGAAGAGAGAAAGACGTGGGTTCATGTGAAGTGTCATTGAACAATTCCTTGCAGTAGGTTAGCAGATGCACTTTTTTTTTCTTGTAATGTATTAATATTAAGGTAGGCCCGGGTTGAGGGTTTCACCATTTCTTAACTCTTCTTGTGTTATCCCTCTCTTCAACTGTCTTCATCTCTCCTTTCTTGTGACTCTAGTGTCTTTTAAGGAGCGCAGTCATGCAGGGATCCATTAGGCAAAACCAATTTCACACAGAGCCAATTTCATAAATATTGAAAGTGAGCCCACCCTCAGCCCTGCTTGAGTGGCTTTAGAGGGATATACAAAACCATCAACAACAGGCCCGGCTTTAGCAGCCCTCTCCACTCACGCATTTTATTAAGCTTCACTCAACAGATTACAAAAGCTCACCCCACAACAGCAAGATGCCAAGCTTAACTGATTGGCTGCTATATCCCAATTTTCTCTGAACAGAGAAAGTTTTTCGCTTACCAGGGCAACATTAGTTTATTGGGGTTAAAGGTGGTGTCAAGTAAACAAGGAAGCCTAAAATGATCTGCACCATTAAGCAAGAGTTGGCATTTTTGAGTGTAGAGCAGTACTTTAAAATATTACCTACATGTTAGTTGGCCACAGTCCAAAGGGTTTTCCGCTGTACTGTATATCTAACGCCGGGTAGGAACTAATTTACATGTTATTTGGATTAAATAACCAGATTCTTAAAAAAATGCAGTATGTTGCATTAAAAAGAAATTCAAAAATCAGATTTTGTTTTTTTTTATTTATTATTAATACAAATTATTTTACAATTATTCATTTGTTAATTATTTACTCATTGGTAGCAAATTATTCATAATATATTATCTCTATTTTTTATTGTTAAAGAAAGCACTACTGTATCTTTAAGCTTAAAACATTCACAGTATTAGAATTTCAAGTAAATTTAACATTGATTCATTTCCATAATTCTGAAAAAAGAAATGCAAACTTTAAAACTTATCTAAGGCCTTATCCACATGAACACTGGTATTTTCAGAACTGCCCATTTTTCTATGCGGTTTCGCTGTTTGTTTACATAAATGCACATTGATGTGATCCAAGATCTGTGAAGAAATGATGCCAAGGTATCCATAATCCTGGACCAGGCCGTATCCTGAGCAACTGCTGTTGCAGTCATGGAGGAATGGGGAGCATTAGACTGATTCCTGAAAGACCCCAGTGACAGACGAGTCTTCACATTGATTGATTCACACAGCCCCCACTGATCTACTCACATCTGCAGCTTCTCCACCATGGATGTCCAGCGTTCTCCAGCCTCCGGCGCCTAGACTGCAGCTCTGCAGAAGAAGTTTGACCAGAGGAGAAATGGTCGTGTCCAACTGAGCCTGGTTTTGAACTAAAATGAACTTTACTGGAACTTCTATGTTAAGTTGCACTGACACAATCTAAAAGCGCTATAGAAATAAACATGAATTTCATTTAAAGTGAAATGTAGTGTCAAGTGAGTGAAACCGCAACTTCAGCCAGGGTGAAAAGTTTCTGAAACTCCGGATACAGTATGGTCATGTGGACAAAACAATCTGAGTTTTAGCTTATGACATGAATGAAACAAATTCTGCACATTCGCGCAAATGTCACGTATTCCACTTTGTTCAACCGCAGGACAGTAATCTGCCTCTGTTCTCACTTTTATATTGACTTGAATGCAATTTACTTGCAAAATATACTTAATTCCATGTTTGGAGTGAACTTTGTATAAAAGTGTCATTATAGTCACCTGTTAGTTCAGCATGCCTGTAACATGCCTATAACATTACAGTGCGTTTTGGCATTTTTCATATCAACAGGGTTTTTAAAAAAAATAATAAACAAAAAGGGGGGATAAATATATTTATAGAAATACCCATGTAAGTGTGGACATGGCCTAAAAGTAACAAGGAGATAAAAATAGTAAAAAAAAAAATTTTTTAAAAGCATGCTATTTGTAGTCATGCTATTTAGTCAGTTATATATAGTCAGTAACAGACAATAATTGGTATGTAATGTACCCAGTAAGTACTTTTTTTAAACATTAAATTAGAATAATATATTTTAGTAAAATATTATTCAAAAGCCTTTTTAACTAATAAAAGTTTAATATTTGAAAAAGTTTAGTTATAAAAGTATTACTAAATTATAAAGCTTTTGCATTATACTAAGAAAGTTTGCAATCCCAGCCTGATCTCTGGAGGAAAAGTACCTATTTTACATTTTGTCAGTTAAGTGGCTAGTTTGTGTTCAGTTGTACGAAAATGTTTGATTTTAAAAAGACGGCATGGCACCAAGCCCCGCCCCTTGACCCAACTGTCATTGGGATAAACGAATCGAACTAAACTGTACGAATGAGTTAGCTACTAAATGCTAAAGTTACAAATTGCTGTCAGATCATGTTGGCAATTCTCAATTTAGTTGTATTTTTATTTCCATTTTTATTCACAGATAATTTATGTCCTTATTTTTTCTCGTCACTATATAATTGTCCTTCATTTTTATTTTTTTAAAAACCACATACACAATTATATTAGTATACTTTTGTATTTTACACTTGTAAATTGTATTAGGTGTCTTATTTAAGCATTGCTTCTGGTACGGTAACATTGACTTTACATAATCAACAACATTTCCACTTCCATATCAACAGGCCAAAAAGCTGTTGCTTTCTGCATTATATTGCTAGGTGAGATTATGGAAACACTTGTAAGAGTTTAATATCATGTTTGGCACAATATAAGAAAAAAATTGTCATGTCAATTTTTTTTTTTTTTTTAAGAGTATTACTTTTGGTTGGGTTGAGACCTGCTAACAACAATTATTCATTGCTTTATTATAAACAAATATGGGAGTGCAATGGACATAACAAGTATAATCTATGAGTCAGTGTTGTTTAACATTATAGCAGCAGAATAGTAAAAACATCATGAATATTTAAAGTACTGTCCAGCTTTTGTAGCAAATTAACATAAGTGCTCAATGGGACATTCAGTAGATATGAAATCAGCCTGTCTTCCTATCTTATGCTACTGCTGTCAGTTTCTACTGTCATGTGAAGTAAACTCCTTAAGGCCCATAAATCAAATGTAATGAATTTGCTGAATCTTTAGCTTCACCATTAGTTTTTAAGAACAGACTCACATGAAGTGTTTCACATCACATTAAACCAATATTTGAAATGATATCTCCAATTAAGATGAAGTTCAGTGAGTGTTTGTTTTTCAAAACATGTTAAGGGAGGAAGCAGGGAGTCCAGAACGAGAGGAAAAACACGGCGCTGCAGAGAGAATTGGATGTGGGCTGATGTTTAACTAAAAGTCACAGAGGAGAAGTAATCAGCCTGCAAGCGTCTCGTTTCCCTCTCTCTGAAAATGTGTAGCAAAATAAAAACATGCAAATGAAGGCATTACTGTAAGCACGCTGGAGTTTGTAGAAAACATTTCATAACACGGGCAACATTGTGTATCGCATCCATTCTTCTGTAATGGAGAAATGAGCAGAATAAGATGCATGTTAGAGAAACTCATAATGCATAACGAACACAGTGAATGTGATACACCTGTAGAGTCCTTGAGTGAGTGAGCTGATAGACAGTGGCTGGTACTGTAAAGTTAGGCTTCTGGATAGGAACAAACCTCTGAAAATGCTGTTTTTTGTTTTTTTTTTTGTTTTTTTTTTGTGATTTATATTCTGATATCAATACAATTTCACCAGATGGTAGAAAAAAAATAGAAATCTTGAACTTGTACTGATTGTGGTGATTTTGTTGGGGAGTGAATCACGGATGAAAAATAATAAACAAATTGCAAGCAAAATTAAATACAATAGAGCAAAGAAGAACATAAAACAAACAGCTTTATAGTTTTTCGGAGAGTGAAGACTTGTTTGTACAGTATATAAACAGTGTATATATACTGTAAGTATCAATAAGCAGACTCATTGTTTATTAAACTTGCAAATACTTGAATGCCGAATACTTTAAACTCTCTGGAAATGTCTTAAAAACAATATGCCAGTTATGAACTTTCACTTTGTTTTGGTTAAACTTTGCAGTAACTTCACAAATCTTATGCATTCTAAACTGTGGTGCAGATCAACAATAATCCAAATGCAACATTGCATATCCTGCGATGGATGTAACTATTGCAAATGTTATAATGATATATTGTGCAGCTCTACTTTAAATCAGGGATATTCAACCTGGGGGGTGTGTAGACATGCTTGGGGAACATTTAACATTTTAATCAGTAAAATAAAAAATACATAAACTTAAGTATGTTGTAATAATACAAGTAAATAACCACATATGCAGTATAAAGACAGTAGTATAAAAGAAACATATAGCACTGATTTAAAACCCATTAAGTTGCCATCATCATATATATATGTATCAAATATCAAATATATACCCCTTACCAGACACTTTATTAGGTACAACTTACTGGTACCAGGATCCCAGTACACTGCTGAATGGAAGCGTTTAATTCACATTTATACATTGTGTCATTTTACTGTTCCCTACTCAGAAGGTCTGATATCAATCTCTGCCTATGTTTTCATGTCACTGTAAAAAGTGTTACTTAGATCTAACTTATAAAAAGTGAGGCAAGCGGCTGCATGGGCTGTTTTAGGTTGGTTCAACTTCCAGCCTTTTTTAAGTATACTGAACACAGAAACATTGCTTAAAATAAATGCAACTAAATTAAGTTGAGCCAACTAATTTTTTTCAAAATTACTCAAGTCAGATAAACCTACTTTTTTTGTTACAGGTAACTTATTTATAAGTAGCTATATGTTACCTGTACTTACTTTAATTAGGTATTAAAAACTAAATAAAATCAACCTAATCATGTCATTTAAAATGAATTCAATTGACATCTGGCTGTAACCTAAGAAAATAAATCTTCATTTCTATACTCTAAGCACAATATACAGTGATTAACTAAAAACATATAAAAGACTTTCCTGTCAATAACAATTAAATAACAATGGGAAGATGGATTAAAGACCATAACATTTATTCAATGTCAAACAGACAAAACAGACCATTAATGTGGCTGCACATACCCAATAAATAATAATAAAAAACATCACATTAATAATGCCAGATCCTGTTGAGAAATCATAATTATTCAAAGAAAACTGAGTGAGGAGATTTGCATATGTTGATGAGGAATTAGGATGCATAATGTCCAGTCCCACAAAGAGTCTCTGATATATCTCAAATGTATACAGTTTTGATGGATACTTAAAGTTGAGGGCATCTGTCAGTCCAAACAGGAGCCATCATGAATTTGACATGTTTGGTAAACCTCCGACAGTCTTTTGATAATCCAAATTGTGTTGGCCTGATGGCAAATTTTTCCCATCGGCAGCCGCAAGGCTCAGCATGCACCTCTGATTCCTCACAACTCTATTGGTGGAAACAAAAAAAGAAACAAGTTTGGTCAGGTGGTCGATACTAAATAATAATAATACTAAATAGCAAAATAATTAATATCTTAGATAAACTACAAGTGAAGTTACAAAAGTGCAGTAAGTATGATACATGGATGAAACACCTTAGTTTATCAGTTCAAATTTACCCCTGTTAAATTTCTGTTTAATAAAAAGTTATATGGATTATTGTGTACTTACATTATTCCAGGTGTTTATAATGATCAAATTGTAAAGAAAACTGATTTTATTCAGTGTATGAGATTTTGGTTGCCTGTTATAGAATTAATTAAATTTGGGAATTACATTTTCAATTTATTTTTGCAGCTTAATAAAAGCATTACAATGTGGATGTAATTTACACATTAAAACTGTGTTTAAAAAATGGCACATATACATTTCTGTATATAATTTATTGTCATCTTCATTTTGCACCAAACTTTTCACATGTCATAATGCAAATTTAAATAAATAAATACATTACCATTAAACATATCACATTGAGGTTTACATTACATTTCAAAACACACTTTTCTGAAGCCACATTTAATTGACTTTCTCCAAATTTAATAAACATTTTTATGATACACATTTAAAACCTTTTAGTTGTGTGGTGTATATGCATTTATGTGTGTGTGTGTGTGTGTGTGTGTATATATATATATATATATATATATATATATATATATATATATATATATATATATATATAAAATATAGCTATAGAAAATGTAATTTAAGTTAAAGTAAGTTAAAAATCTTTAATGTATTCACTATGCAGCATAAAAAAAAACTTATGGATTAAATCACAAACATCACTTTCTCTTATTTACACCACTACTTAACTAATTGTTGCATACGTTTCTGAATTTAATATCCATGCCTAATGTTAATAACTTAGAAGGTGAGCTAGCTAAGTTAGCGCTAGCACACTGCACCCACATAAACTCAACCGCCCACCAGAGACCTTGTAAATAAGTTCTGTAACGTTAGTTATGGCTACAAAGTGTTTTAAAACAACTTTCACCATTTATACTATCACTTTTAATCGTTAGCGTTAGCAAAAACAAGCATATGTTACTCGTTAGCCAACTTAGCTTTCCATGTGAGAGCTACCTGACGTTACATTACACTTTGCAAAACTAAAACCTCACCTGCCTAGCGAAGTCAGCCGCTTAGAATCACTTTACCAATCATTTGGCTAAATTTACAACTTACCGTGTTAATCAGATCCGCTGCTGCGAGCAGTTAGCTCCGAGTCGACCAGAAGATGCTGCATGTGCTTGCAAAGTCCCGGGCAATGAAAAAGGGGTACCGCCAAATTATTAAAATCACGTTTTATGAACAGACCTGCCACACGTCTACAGCTGCTCTAATAAATTGACTGTGTCAACTCACTTTTATAACATTTCCTGTACACAAAAACACATACAAACATCTACTCAAATAAATTGTCTGTGTCAACTCATTTTTATAACATTTATTGAACACAAAAACTACATACACAAATCTACTCAAATAAATTGCAATACTTTTATTCAAAAATAACTGTTATGTAAAAACTGATATATTTTAAGTAAAGAGGAAGCAAATTTATATTTTTTGGGATAAAACAAATAAAATAAACTAGATTGCAATTATTTAAAGTATATAAATCCAACTTTGTGAGTGTAGCACTTTTTACACATAAAAAAAAAATATATATCTATACAGCCTTTTCTATCAAATAAAATTACAATTTAGCCTAAAATCCAAACATAACACAACTCGAGGGCAAAATAAGTTACTCTGGATGATCACTCACTGAGCTAAATTAAACCTCTCTACCACTTCAGTTGAAAATATTGTCATTTAACAAGGAATCTACTCCATTTGTAATAAAAAAAAATAATAATAATAATAATAATAATAATAATAATAATAATAACAACAACTGCTAGCTATTTGGATTTCTAATTTATATTGTATGCATTCTATTGCACCTTCAACACTATTGCATTTATATTGTTTAACAATATAATATTTTATATAAAAATTTGCATTGTATTCATTTTATATTTTCTTATACAAAGACATTTTAGTAATATAATTAGTAATAAAATTCAAGTTTATTCCTGCTCAAATTAAACCATCCAAGAACAGTTAATTCATTTTATTAGGGCCACATTTTTCCTCCATGTTTTTATAGGGGTTTTACATAAGCCAACCAATAAGGTTTTCTACAATAAATGATTTATAATGCTTTACATATGGATTCCCTATATGGTTGAATACTTGATTACATCTTTTTGTGAAAGATATTGAAACTACGAAAAGAGAAAAAAAAAGTGCTCTACCTTAATTTGAGAGAAATATTAGTAAAGCCATACAGCACAGGCTTGTACGTCTGGAGGCAGTGGAGTCTCTGGCACAGGGAAATGGCTCGTGAAGATGCCGGAGTTCAGATATTGATCATCTGCTCTGCTCTATTAGCTGGCACAGTTCATCACTGGCACAGTTGTAGGAAAAGTGCCTGCAGAGAGAAACAGGTGAGAGGACGAGCAGAGAAAATCTCCCTCTGCTCTTGGTGCTCACGCTTTCAATCCCTGGAGAAACACAACAGCTACTCTGTCTGTAAACACAAAACAAAAACAGCAGTACATGTTCTCTACCTCCGTGCTTTCGTCATCTGCAAAACAGATACAAAAAGTTTACATAACCTTAGAAATGAAAAATCTGTGAAGCTTTTTTTTTTTTAATTAGGCATTTTTCCATTTTACAATAACTACTAAACAACACAACAACAATAAATGAACAAAATACATGAAATAAAAAAATCATAATACAAAGGACATAATTGTAATTCAAGAGGAAAAAACATTTTGTGCATCTTTTATTGAGCTTATTTTGTACTTTAGAGCTTAGAGCACAGGTTTCAAAGTCAGTTCCTGGAGGGTCGCAGCTCTGCATAGTTTAGTTCCAACCCTGATTAAACTCGCCTGATCAAACTTATTGAGTTCTTTAGGCTCATTTGATACCTATAGATAGGTGTGTTAAAGCAGGGCTAGAACTAAACTCTGCAGGGCTGCATCCCTCCATGAATTGAATTTGACACCCCTGGCTCAGAGGGATAGTTCACCCAAAATTAATATGTATTCACTGGGAGGGCTGCACAATATATCGTTTCAGCATCAATACTTCAATGTGCACATCCGCAATAGTTACATCGCAAGTCAAGATATGCAATGTTGAATCGGAATTGTGTTCAGCCTGTCAAATTTTTCTAGGGCACCTAAAGTTAATCAAGATTTTCTGTGAAGCCTTGGTTAGAACATCTGGTTGTTATCTACGATGATGATTTGAGATTTAATAAACAGATAAATGCAGGTCAAATCTTGCTTTTTTCAGATTAGACTCTTAAACACAGTCAAACTTATCAATCTAGAAATAATCCATGCTTTTATTACTTCTAGGCTGCCTACTGTAAATACTATATTTTGGGAATAGTCAGACATCTCTGTCCCATTTATAGTTAGTTCAAAATACTGCTTCGAGGCTTTTAACCAGCACCAAAAAACATGACCACATCACATCACGATGCGTCTTGCTCTCTCTTCACTGGTTGCCTGTGAACTGTCGAGTCACTTCTACAATTCTTCTTCTTGGTTTTTAAATCACTAAATGGCTTGGCACCTTTTTATCTGTCAGACCTGTTTGCTGAACATCAGCCTGGTCGGTCTCTTCGGTCATCAAACTAGAGATTATTATGCAAGTCGAGGCTGAAATGCTTTCCCCTCTGTATTAGATCTATATCATCTCTGTCTGTTTTTAAATCTAGGTTGAAAACTTACCTTTTTGATTTGCCATTTTATCAGGGAGAATTGTTTGTTTTAGCTATAATTTTATATCTTTCTCTTTGTGATTTTTATCATGCTAAGTTATATTTTATAGTGCTATATAAATAAAATTGACATTGAACTATAGTTGACCAGGAGCTACAAAATTGTATTTAATTACTGTATTTGTGGAATTATGCAAAAAAATAAAAAGTTCTTATTTACAATTTTTGTCTTGTTGCTAGTCCAAATATCTACAGTACATTTCAACGAGAAAACAAGAATATTTTACTTGCCCCCCTGACAGACAGTTTTGTTTGTTTTAAGGAAAAACTAGGTTTTCTTTAAAGGAAGAGATTAAAAAGATGTTTGCAAATTTTTGGATATTTCGACTAGAAATCAGACAAAAAAAAAAATAGGAAAATAATTTTTTTAATGCATTGTGATTATTAAAATTCTATACCTGAATACTGTTAGACTCCATCCCATCAAATAGTGCTATTTAAACTCTCTTATAAAACTTTCTTTATCACAATATTTATCACAGAAAATTTAAATATCGCGGTATCAGGTTTTTCCAATATCATGCAACCAAATGGTTTCTAATCCAATTTCGGTGTCTTTCTATTGTTAAACACAGAATAAGAAAAAAAACTATAACTTCCATAGTAGAAAAATCACAGAATGGAAATCAATGGTTACAATTTTTCAGCTTTCTTCAAAATATCTTCTTTTGTGTTAAATGGAAGAAAGAATCTCACAAAGGTTTTAAAGGGTGTTTCATTTTTGGGTGAGTTAACTCTTTGATGGTGTGTGTATGCTGTGTAATTTTTACTGTTTATGATAATTGTGTCATTTTTATTGGTAAGAGAAATGAGTTTATTTGAACGTGAATTAGTATGCATGTAAAACTAATGAAGCCTTATTGTAAAATGTCAACATATTCTTAATCCATAGGCGTCAAAATCCATAACACGGTCAAGCACCTTCCGCATCAATATGCCAAAGCTTCCCCTAGGCATCACTATATTGATAAAACAGGAATTCAATAGCTTTCAATTGCTGGCCTCAGGTGTTACATCGAGCCTTGTATAATTACCAATAGCTATGTCAATGTGCTTTTCTAAACCTTGTAAAAATATTAACTTTAACCTTTATATATTCCTCTGATTCATTCATTCATTCATTTTCTTGTCGGCTTAGTCCCTTTATTAATCTGGGGTCGCCACAGCGGAATCAACCGCCAACTTATCCAGCATATTTTTACGCAGCGGATGCCCTTCCAGCCGCAACCCATCCCGCAACACACATTCACACTCATACACTATGGACAGTTTAGCTCACCCAATTCACCTACTGTATACCGCATGTCTTTGGACTGTGGGGGAAACCGGAGCACCCGGAGGAAACCCACGCAACCACGGGGAGAACATGCAAACTCCACACAGAAATGCCAACTGACCCAGCCGGGGCTCGAACCAGCGACCTTCTTGCTGTGAGGCGAACGTGCTAACCACTACACCACCTTGGAGCCCTATTCCTCTGATGAAATATGTAAATAATAATAATACAAAAATTACAAAAAAACGCTAACATTCCATAATGCTTTACATATATATTATTAGGTAATACATGATCCATATGTTTACACTTAATACACTCGATTAAACACATAGACATCACACAGCCATCTTTTTTTTTTTTTGGAAGGACACCACAGTATATACTAAATAACTGCAGGTTAACTATGTTAATATATAATGTCCGCCTTTACACAACTCTGTAACTTTACTGAGTTTAATTGTAATGCAATAATGTGCACTTTTTGTACAGCTGCTCTGAAACCATAATTATTGTGAAAAGCACTTTAAAAATAAGTTTGAATTTAATTAACTATGGACAATACAGTACATTTGTTACCATATTGTATTACTCATTCTGTTAGCATTAGCATCTCACAATAATGTGAGTATCTTATTTTTATTTATTTATTTTAATATGCATATTATGGCTTTTTCACAATTCGGAATTGACAACTTAAAGTAACACTTTTTATATTGTTATGTAAAAAAATAAAATAAATTAAACCTCACTTTACTAAATGAATGGGTAATACATTTTTGTTTATACACTATAAAAAAACGTCATTTTACGGTTTATTTCCGGCAGCTAAGATGCCAGAAAAAAAACAGAAAACAAAACTTAAAATAACGTCTGTTAAATTACAGAAATTTACTGTAAAATAATGGATATTAAATTACAGAAATTTCCTTAAATTTAAATTTCTGGTAAATGTCTGTAATTTAATATCCGTTATTTTACTTTATATTTTTTTATAATTTAATGGACGTATTTTACGTTTTTTTCTGCACCCCAGCTGCCTGAAATAAACCTTAAAATTACAGATTTGTGTACATTACAAGACATTACAGTATTGATTCATCTTTGTAAACGTTATTTTATTGAAATAAAGTTGCTCATCACCTCATGTAACTAATGTGAACAAGAACGAATTTGTATTTTGATAATGGATTGTTGAACTATAATAAATACATGCTGTACAACTATCACTTCCAGTTTATGCTAGTAAACACATTAACTAATAAAACCATATTGTGAAGAGTGACCAAATACCTTTAAAACTCATACAAATATTTTATCATACCATATACATATTTTAGTTCAGAGATGTCAAACTCTCTTCCTGGAGGACCACAGCCCTGCAGAGTTTAGTTCCAACACTGCTTCAATAGACTTACATGTAGGTTTCAAAAAAGCATAAAGGACTCAATTAGTTGGATCAGATGAGTTTAATTAGGGCTGGAACTAAACTCGGCAGAGCTTCGGCCCTCAGGGAAGAGTTTAGGACCTGTGTTTAATTGAATCAAATTAAAGTCATTTCACCTTACATCAATCAAACTTTGTATAACTTAAACAATTTAGTTGAAACCTCATAAACGTAATAAAATAAGTTAAAGCAACATACAAATATTTGTTGTCTTCACTTTTAGTCATAATTTTTTAGTGTATAATTGTTAGCTTCCAAATATTAAATATTAACAGATGCAAGAAAAGAGTAAAGAAGAGTAAAGAATTACATGAATATTTTTAGAATAAGTTTTAGAATTACATGAGTAAATAACAATTTTCATTTTAAGGGAGGGCATCACTGTGGCGCAGTGAGTAGCACGATCACCTTACAGCAACTAGGTCACTGGTTTGAGCCTCGGCTGGGTAAATTGGCATTTCTGTGTGAAGTTTGCATATTCAACCCGTGTCACGTGGGTTTCCTCTGGGTGCTCAGGTTTCCCCCACAAGTTTAAAGACGTGGTAAACAGTAGGTGGTAAGCTAAATTATCCGTAGTGTGTGTGAATGAGTGTGTATGGATGTTTCCCAGTGATGGGTTTCAGCTGGAAGGGCATCTGCTGCTTAAAATGCTGGAAAAAGTTGCCGGTTCATTCCGCTGTGGTGACCCCAGGTTAATAAAGGGAGTAATATAAGGCACTTATTGAAATATTCATTGTAAAAACTTCTATAACTCCAGAAAAAGTTATATTTTAATTAGTGTTCTCTGATGCGGCGCCGGCGGATCCAGAATGCAGTTCAGCAAAGCCTGATGTCACCCATTCAAAGTGAATGGGAAGCGTTGACGCCGACGCCCCGTGTGAATGGGGCGTTAATGAGAGCATTTTCCGAAGGCAAGGCAGACCTGCCAAGCTTTGAGACCCAATGACTGGGTGAGACTGCATCCGTGCACATCACGGATCATATGTGTTTGTTTCCATGATCCGCTGGGTTTGTTGCATGTTCTTCCCTGCGATTCTGTCAGGGCTGATACAGCAAAGCTGTTTGTGTGCAGCAAGCATTTTTGTCAAGCGAACTGTACGAGAATTGGAGAATGGTGGAATTCGTCTTTTATCAGTTGAGTTCTTTACCAATTAGACACATCACCTATATTCGTGCTGCTGGTCACCTATGTTTAAAATCCTCCAAAATACTGGCAGGGCTAATGGTTGGAATAGATAGAGCAAGACACCTGCTAATCTGCTGTCTACTGTTTCTGCATTTAGATCCAGGGATTGAGGAGAGAAGTCCTCCTCATTTATAATGTTTATATAAACACGATTATCTTTTTGATGATAAAACAAAATGTGGTTATGTGTATTATGAATAACAAATGTAGCAGAACATTAAATTACTGTTTATTTCTTTGCATTTTGAATTTATAAACTATAAAATCATGAGTCTCCTCACGGTTTGTGTCTCATTTTGTGGGCCAACTGACAACAGTTCTAAACGCTCCCCTCTTTTTCCCCCATCTGCTGGCCACACCCACTCATCCCTCAGCTCTCAGAGCTCCATGCCCATCTCTGAGCATTTTTCGAAAATAATTCGGAGGTAGACTTGAACCGAAAGAGGAGGGGATTAACAGCCCTTTAAGGGGACCTATTATGCAAAAGTCCCTTTTATAAAGGGTTGTTTGGCAACAGCCTGTATTTCCAGCTTCTAAAGCCAACTAATCGCTTTTCACAGTGTGGTATAAATTGTTAACAGCATAAGACTACTGAGTTTATCCTCTTCCAGCAATGTAACATCGTTTTAATTCAAACAGGAAGTCAGTTTTCTCTTCAAGATACTGTGCATTGTTGAAAATGACTATAAGCACAAATGTGAGTTTAACCACGCTGCTGGTGGAATACTAATCAGTTGTCTTTTAGTCATGTCTAATTATTCATATTTTAATAAAACAAGGGATGTAGTACTACAGGCAGTTTGTTACGAATGCAAAATCGCTCATTTTGGCTTTTCTTTTTTTCTAGTCTTCACAGAAAATATGAGAGGGAAATTGTGGAGTAACATTTCTGGTTTTCTGAGACAAGGTGTGACTAATTAGGGTTTTAAATTCTTCAGAAGAGACAGTAATTTTGAACAGTCGTTTGAGATAAGAGCGCAGAGAGAATAAGAAGTGAATTAGAAAGCGGACAGGAATGAAACCAAGCTGTGAGCGCCATTCATGTACAATAAGAGCCTTGCGTTTGTGTGGCTCTACAGTGATTTAAAGACGTTCGCATACAGCTGTCTCTGGCTTGTTTGTCTACATCAGTATCTATTGTGGGTTATATTGCACAGGATAAAACGCTTGACGTTCTCTTTCAAGACTGATTGCTCCTATTTATGATATTATGAACAGCATGTTATTCATCTGAAAAAAATAAGATACTTTGAAGACTAAAGTGATCAATTCAATTCTTACTTTGAGCAGTTGATCAGAATTTAAACTGATTATTTGATCTGATTATAAATGCATTGATAAACTGTGTAGCTTTATATGTATATATTTTATATGTATTGTATCAAATACTAAATTAAAAATGATGAAGTAACCACTAAAAGGATTTCAAAAATTAAAACCTTTCCAACTCAACATTCAATGATTTCTTACCCTTTTACAGCAGGAATAAAATCTGTTGAAAAGGAGAAGACTTACTTTTTGTGCTGACTGTAAATCTAGACTGAAGAAAAGGCTGTAGAAAGTTTTGCTTTAAGACTGTGGCTCCCGTGTAAGGATAATGTTGCACATAACATATAAAAATATATAACATAGTTTTCATCGCATCATGTTCCATTATTGACCACATGTTGGACCACTGTCCACAGTACTGGTCAATATGTGTCTCACACAAATTTTAGAATGTAATACACAAGTCTGACACTAAAAACAGGCCTAAGAATAATATAACATAACATAATATAATATAACAATATAATGTAATATAATATAATATAATATAATATAATATAATATAATATAATATAATATAATATAATATAATATAATATAATATAATATAATATATAATATATAATATAATATAAGTCAAGAATATATATATGTTTATGAATATTAATGATTAATAAAAACAAGTTATTATTCATATAAATATTCAGAATTAGCTTAGTTAATTAAAAAATATATATATAACAATTACTTTGTCCTCTCATCTGTACAGACTCTATAATTGTTTATTTAAAAAGGGAGTTACACTTCTCGTGAAGTAGATGAATATTTTTAGAAATTTTAATAAAGCTGTTAGCGAGGAATCTTTTTCCGTTAAAGTGACCGTTTCTTTGAGGCAAAACAAAGACAATTCAAATGTGGTTAAAATGATTTAATGACTAGCCTAACACATAACCAATAAAAGGTATGGTATTTAACACAGAAAAGCAAGGAAAATAGAAAATGTAGATAAAAGAATGGCAAATTTCACTCCACATGCAATTTTCAATTCCACATGACCAATAAGTATGTATTGATAAACACCTTAAAAGGCGCACAGCTTAAAATGCATGTAAAGAAATACTTGCATTACTCTCTCTTGTGTTGTAGCAGTTTCTTTGATGCGTTGAAGTTCTTTTGCTGTGATCGGGTTTGCAGTGCTTTTAGAGGATCCAGCTCAGAGCAAACTTTTAAACTAAGTTTGATTGCCTAAAAAAACAAAAGTGGGCTCACAGGGAAGTCACGCGGGTACAGAAACAGGGTTTTCCCGGAGGTGTTCTGTCGGGGACCTTCTGTGCGGATTGTTTGTGCGGGTCAAACTTTAAAGTGTTGTTGTGATCACACCTATTTTCTGACCAGTGATGTGAGAGGGAAAGTTTGAGCAGGAGATTTTCTTTGTCTCTGGGCCACTCGTAGGCATAATGAGGATGGATCCTCTGACCCTGAAGGGACATATACAGTACACTAACTTTTTGGAGAGAGTTGTGGGTTCTTATAGTCCAATTTAATATTTGAGCATTTGTGGCTTTCCCAAGATGAGGAGTATCTTGGTAGATAAGATGTCACAGAGTGACTTAACTCTAAGACTTTTTAGCACCGGGTGTCATAAATGTCATATTGCCTGGATTAAGACCCTTTTAGGAAGACAAATGGAATTTCACCTACAGACTTAATATAATATAATATAATATAATATAATATAGGGGCGCCACGGTGGCGTAGTGAGTAGCACGTTCGCCTCACAGCAAGAAGGTCGCTGGTTCGATCCCCGGCTAGGCCAGTTGGCATTTCTGTGTGGAGTTTGCATGTTCTCTTCGTGGTTGCGTGGGTTTCCTCCGGGTGCTCTGGTTTCCCCCACAGTCCAAAGACATGCGGTACAGGTGAATTGGGTAAGCTAAATTGTCCATAGTGTATGTGTGTGAATGAGAATGTATGAATGTGTTTCCCAGAGATGTGTTGTGTCTGGAAGGGCATCCGCTGCGTAAAACAAATGCTGGATAAATTGGCGGTTCAATCCGCTGTGGCGACCCCGGATTAATAAAGGGACTAAGCCGAAAAGAAAATGAATGAATGAATGAATAATATAATATAATATAATATAATATAATATAATATAATATAATATAAAAATCCAAACAAAAAAATTGAATTTTTTTGTAATTACTTTTCACATTTCAACATTTAAGATTATAGTACTTTTTATAAGACAATACCACAGAGAATAAAGAAAAAGAAGAATAATAAGGTATAGTGTAAAAACACACTGGAATAAAATGTGTAGCTTTTACTGAACATTGTTTAAAAAATGCAAAAACAGACAAAAAAAATGTATTTTTATTTTCATCATTTAAACATAAAAAGCTATAAGGAAAAGAAAAAAGAAGGGAGAAAAAAACGCTGTTATTACAGATTTAGCCTATGCAAGCGAAAGAATGACCTGAGGGCTTCTTTCAAAGCAATTTCAACCATCATGGCAATATCATGAGACGAACACGCAAAGCATAATGTGTCGTTTCCCTAAAGAAATTTGACATCTCTCTCATTCCCAATCCAGTAACATAATGGCTGATAAATCATAAGGCCATCATTTTCTCAGTTAACCTGCAGTTGAAGCACAGAGCTCACAGGCGGCCCGTGCTGAGCCTCAGTCCTGCCCCATGGATAATTCATTAGCACAGCATGAGAAACCAATGTCAATTAATGGGCCATTTTTCCCTTTCTTCAGCCCACAGCAGGCCTTCTTCAGCCCAGGAAGGTGCCGTGCATTATTTAGTATGGCTGAGTAGGGCTGGACAATATCTCACTATTTACAATATAAGGGTTAAAAAAAAAAGAATGCCCACAATAAGAATTAGTCCTCCTGTGAAAATAATGATAAAGCCTACAATCTGGACTTTACTATCTGGAAGTGGTTTGGTCAGTGTGACAACAAAACTGGTTTGTGAAATGAATAAATGTACTAGCACTTTATAGACAGATAATCGACATACTTTTACCAAAATAACTTTCACTTTCTTTTACGTAGTTACTGACGTACTGCAAAAATATATATATTTTTTTAGATGCTCGTCTAACTAGGAGTTGTCGTGGTCTTGTTTCTAGTCCAAATATCTAATTATTTTTAAATCAAAAAGCATTTTCTAAACAAGTAAAAAGTACATTGTCATGTTTTCAGAAATAATATGTTAAAATTAAGTTTTATTATACAAAAAAAAGTTGCATTTGCCCATTGTCAGATTATTTTGCTTGTCCAAATTCACAGTAATCCACATTTATAGTGAAATAAAGTTAAAACGGTTGAAAAACACCCATTCTTGTCAAGATTATATAAAAAAAACAAACATTTTTTTATCCTCTTCAAATGTTGGCAACTATATAGTTGAGCGTTTAACACATTGTTTTGACCAGATGTGTTTTTTTAGTACAAATTTAGACTGGTTTCTATACAGCATTTTATAAACATTGCCTCAGCAGTCAGTATGCACAAGGTGTGTAGGTTTTTTTTTCTTCTTCTTTTTTTAACAAGATAACATACTGGCATGCGTTAAGGGCGCATTGGTGGCATGTTGCTATTTTGAGGAACGGAAATAGACTGCACCATTGACCAACTAAATCTGCTCTAAAGTCCAGCGCAGAGCATGTTATGCGGCTATGTGGGTCCAAAACTCTTACACATTGCTTAATACACACATGATGTACAGCAATACACAAATATATTTACAAATAAAGAAAAAAAATGTAAGGAACAAAATGTTTCAGAAATTATTATCTACATTAATATAAACAACACTACCTCCATGACTCACCTCAGGGGGCTTTTTTTCAGTGTATTCGTGACAATTTGCATAATTTCATTATTAGTAATAGTAGTAGTTTTAATAGGGATAGTATTTATTATATTGTCTTGTTTTAGAAATATGTCACAATTAAGTGAGTTTTTCCTTAAAACAAGCAAAATAAACTTGTTTTTGCTTTGACATAAGATAATTTTGTTTACCTCATTGGCAGATTATGTTGCTTGTGTCCAAATTAACTTCCTTTCAGTAAACAGTATTCAACATTTGAAGTGGATTAAAGTTGTCCTAAAATAATTGAACAACCCCCATTCTTGTCAGGATAATTTTGAAGAAAAAATAATAATAATAATTTTTGATCCTCTTCAAATGTTGGCTACTACACAGTTGAGTTTTTTTAATTTTATTTTTCTACCAGATGTTTTTGCAAAATGATGAAGAATTAATCCCATCTCATAGTATTTGATATTGAAAAGTATTGGATACTAACCATAATAAGATAAAAATGAAATGAAGTAAGTCCTGAAGGGTTGTATTCTGCTTAAACAACTGATTGGATGTACATTATCCTACTTATTACATGTTCACTTGCCACAAAACTAAAAAGTTAGACACATAAGAAAGAAAGATGTCTTTCTGAAAGCTTGAGCTTGTATTCTTAGTATTAAGCCACAATCAGTGGCAGTAACAGTGCTACTCAAGAACAGTGGAGTGACAGATAAGCATTAGCATATACAATTAAGGGCAAAAGTGTGCAATATTTTTCCTATGCAAATTTTTTTTTTCAAGTGATATTTAATGGATTAAGGAAAATTTCACTGTATTTCTTGTATTGTTTTTCCTAATAGAGAAAGTTGTATTTGTTTTATTTTAGCTAGAATAAAAGCAGATTTAATAATAATAAATAAAATAAATAAATAAAAAAACATTTTAGCACCATTAAGAATTTTATTATACAGTGATTTGCCTAATTACCCTTACATGCCTAGTTAAGCCTTTAAATTGCTCTTTATGCTGAATACTAGTATGTTGAAAAATGCCTAGTCAAGTATTATGTTCCCGGCAAAATGTCCTAAAAAACTGCTCAACAGAAATAGGGAAAAAATATAAAAGAGTTAAGACTAAACAGGAGGGCTAAAAATTCTGACTTCAACTGTATGCATAAATATATTCACTAAGGGTTGTTATCTGGGAATAATATTACCTTGGAATGTTGTGATTGATCAATCAGAATTACAGAGCTGTGTTATAAAGTTGATTAGCATTGCATTATAAACATAATTCTTAATTTAAAAAAAAAAAGCTAAAAAAATACAGGAAGGCTTGAGAAACATAAAAAGACTGTTTTAGTCTTTACTCCTATGATACATATGTAGATTCCTTAAAGCTTCGCATTGGAATGAGTATTACTAGGAATATTACATTATATGTTTATTCACTCACTTACCTTCGTTTTAGTCCCTGCTTTGTCAGGGGTTGCCACAGCAGAAAGAACCGCCATTTACTCTGGCATATGTTTTACCTCACAAGATTCTATATTTGGCTTAAAAGTAATTAATCATAGCCTTTTTTTGTCTCTCAGTGGATAAATACTGTATATTAATTATCTTCACTGATATTGTAATTGCTGTAAATAGCAAAAATGTTGTGAAATAGCTTAAGGTCTGCAGAGGGACAGAGACTCCTACAGCTGCCTGAGATCCACAGAGACGGCTGAAGGTTAGATCACCATTATCACCACATTCTCCTTAATGAGCTTCAGCTCAATTTGCTCCCACCTGTGGTGAGGCAGTGAGGGGGGCATCACGAGCTTCACTCATCCGTACTGAAGGAGGCAAAAAAGAAAGATGCAATTATAGTAATTTCACTTTCTATTTTTTTTTTCCGTCTTTTCTCAAGCAGTACTAAACCACTGATTTCAGGCTGTTGTGCCTGAAAGTCCAGAACACAAAACACAAAATCCCTTGAATTGAATGTATTTTAAGTTTGGTCCTATTTATTCAATTGGTCACAGGAGAAATAAATGTTCTAAAAGGCGCTTTTTACTTAAGTGTTTATTGCATAAAGCAGTGTAGATATAAAGGTCACTTAAAGGGCGAGTTCACCAAAAAAAATGTATTTACTCACTATGAAACACTATTTAGGTGGTATTTAGGCATCCGCTGTGTAGAATGTATGCTGGAATAGTTGGTGGTTCATTCCGCTGTGGCGACCTGTGATAAATAAAGGACTAAGCCGAAGGAAAAGGAATGAATGAATAATTACTATTTATTTCCAAATCTTTGAGTTTCCTTCTTTTGTTGGACACAAAAGAAGATATTCTGAAGAAAGCTGAAAACCTGTAACCTTAATTTCCATATAGAAAAAACTAAACTATCAAAGTCTGTGGTTACCGGTTTTCAGCCTTCTTTTAAAGATCTTCTTTTGTGTTGAACAGAAGAAAGAAACTTGTTTTATTAGTTGTCATGTCATGTTGTCATGTCATGTCATGGTTTTAGGATGGCTCACCATTATTAAGATTTAGATTTCTTTGTGCTTGTCCTTCTCGCATTTGAATATTGGCATGTGATTCTTTATATGGTAATGATATTAATTGATGGGTGGAGATCTGACAGCAGTCAGCTGTGCACAATTTTTAAATGATTTGCTGTTAATAAATGCCAAATCTGGAAAAGAGGCGTTCCGCACAGGTTTTTGTGCTTACATTCATTTTCTCTGAATTGCACTTTTGTAAAATGATCTTAGAACAAATTTATTCTGGTTTCTGTGCCGTATTTTATAAAAAAGGCCCCATGACTTAATATGCACTAGATGCATGATGTTGATTTGTTTTTGTTTTTTTTACTGGCATGACAGCAGTTTTAGTTTAGTTTACATGGTTGCACAAAAAAAGCTTTTCCTACTTGGATATTTTTTGTCTTGTTTCTAGCCCAAATATCAAAACATTCTTAAATCAAGAAGTAAAAAGGATGAAGTAATAATTAAAATAGTAATAATACTAAAGTATTGTCTTGTTTTAAGAAATAGTAAATAGTTTAATAAAACGTTTTTACTTAAAACAAGCAAAATGATTTTCCACTGCGGTCAGCAAAATAATCTTGTTTTTAATTTATTTTTGACAAAAAATTATCTTGCCTACCCCATTTGAAGATTGTTTTGCTTGTTTTAAGGAAAAACTCACTTAAATTTGGCATATTAGTTTTTAAAACAAGACAAAATGGTTTGCTTGCCTAGAAAATGCTTTTTGATTTAACAATTGTTTGATATTTCTAAGAAAAAATCTAAGAAAAGCATTTAGTACAGTGGTGAATGGGAATTTTTATTGTCACATAAAATGACAATAAAAACTTGACTGTTTTTTTTTGTAATAAAACGTTTTCATATTCTGTACATTGTAATAATGTATATTCAACCTGTTACTGTTTTTTTGATAAACGTAATAGTGATAAACGTATGGTTTTATTTAAAATAATCTATAAAGTATACTAAATCGTCATGCAGGTGGACTAGAATTTCATCCACTGCCAGGTCTTATGTACTTCATGCAAATATTTTAATTTGTTTTAGTTGGGGGGTTCGCACACACTCACATATATCATATATAAATATAATAGCCTGCCAAGATACTAGAACGAGAAAATGACATGAAACCATATGAATTAATGAATACAAAGTGACATTACTTCAATAAAAATATTAGAGTTACATGTCCCATGCATGATCCAAATTACCTAAACCAGGGCAAAATCCACAGAATGTCAAATAGAGATTAAATATATATAGTTCTTGCTTCTGGCATTTGCAGATGAATGACAGCGCAATCTCCATCCTGAGGCACCGTCTATATCTCCATAAGCACCTAGGCCACATTTAATCACGCACACATACAGTATATCCAACAGAGCCAGTCTCTTATTAATCTCAGGCTTCTCGCAGCAATATCTTCAGGCTGTACTGATAGCCATGCTAACACATTTTACACAACATCTTTCATTCCTTCTGAGACTTCTCGATTGTCGAAATGCACTCTCCATCTCATTAAACAACTTTTAACTTGTACGTGAACCACAGTACAGTGGGATCAGCATCAATCTAATATCATTTTAATCAATGCCACGCTGCCTTTTCATAATATAATATACAACCTGGGCCTCGGAGGGTTACAAGCAGCTCTGATCCCATTCCCTTAAAAGTAACAGCGCTCTCCTGATGGCCTCGTGTAGGTTTCTTATACAGTAATCTCCACCCTATCAAATTTCAACATTTAATTTTGCCAGCTAAATTCAATCAGACGTTCAGCCTTGTGTGACTAGCTAATCATGACCCCTGGAAGCTCGGCATACAGAGCTCTAATCTCTGAGGTCCTCGCAGAAGAATCAGCGCTAAAACTCATTCATGTATAATTAAAAGTTCTCCCCGCAAAACTGAATATCAAGGCAAGCCTCCTCTGAGAGGCTTGGCGTGGTGGAAAAAACATCACGCGCTGCCGTAATGTGTCGCGGTAATTATGTTCGGTGGCTTTTCTCTTCTCTATCGCTTTTCATTTTGGAGTGGTAATAATATGAAGAGGGTTAAGGATCCATTTTGACACTGTTGTCAGCAACGATGTGCCAAGTGCCCCTCAGGGTCTGCAAGTCATTACTCTGTACGCCCGTTCTGAGACGCTTTAGCTGCTGAACAACAGCCAGAGGCCATATAACATTTATGTGAGCGAAAACACGTCGTATTTGTTGCATATGGCCTTATTCCACTGTATTATTCCATTGCATTTTTGAACTACTGTGTGTTTAATGATTATGCAAATCATGCAAATGTAAATTCAAAATTCTCCTGCTTGTATTTAAGTCCTTAAATGGCCTAGCCCCCTCTTACCTTTGCAACATGCTTGTCCCCTACGTTCCTACTCGCTCACTACGCTCCTCTGACTCTGGCCTTCTTGCTGTCCCTCTCTTCAATGGGGGGCAGATCATTCAGTGTCATTGCACCCAAACTCTGGAACTCTCTACCACATTCACTCCGCTCTGTAAATAATATCTCACAATTCAAATCATTACTTAAAACTCACTTGTTCTCTGAAAGTCACTCTTCTGATTGCTAAACTGACCACTTTTTTTTGACCCAACTGTACTCAACATATTTGTCTCTTAGGTCTTGTTTTGTATTTCCAGTTTGTTATTTTTGATTCCCTGCATGTTTGCAAACCTAATGTTGTCTCTACCTGTTTACTGTTTCTTTCAGTGTCTGCTTGTACTATTTCTTTTGTTACATTCTTTGTAAAGTGCCCTTGAGCTCTGGAAAGGCGCTATATAAATAAAACACAATCAAGATGCAAGATGATGCAGTTGAAAGTGAGTATCAGAATGAGGAAGAAAGGTGATTTAAGTGACTTTGAACATGGCATGGTTGTTGGTGCCAGAGGGGCTGGTCTGACGATTTCGGAAACTGCTGATGTACTGGGATTTTCACGCACAACCATCTTTAGGGTTTACAGAGAATGGTCCAAAAAAGAGAAAATGTCCAGTTAGTGGCAGTTCCGTGGCTGCAAATGCCTTCTTGATGCAGAGGTCAGAGGTGAATGGCCAGACTGGTTCGATCTGATAGAAAGGCAACAGTAACTCAAATAACCACTCTTTACAACCGAGGTACTGTATGCAGAAGAGCATCTCTGAATGCACAACACATCAAACCTTGTGGCAGATGGGCTACAGTAGCAGAAGACCACCCACTGGCTGCCACTCCTGTGTGTTAAGAACAGGAAACTGAGGCTACAAACTGCATAAGCTCACCAAAATTGGACAATAGAAGATTGAAAAAAAAATTGCGACATTCGGATGGTAGGGTCATAATTTGGTGTCAACAACATGAAAGCATGGATCCATCCTGCCATGTATCAGCGGTTCAGGCTTATTAGTACCAATTGATGGTATTGCTGCTGACCATGTCATCCCTTTATGACCACAGTGTACCCATCTTCTGGTGGCTATTTCCAGCAGGATAACACGCCATGTCATAAAGCGCAAATCAACTCTGGTTTCTTGAACATGACAATGAGTTCAATGTACTCAAATGGCCTCCACAGTCAATAGAGCACCTTTGGGATGTGATGGAATGGCAGATTCGCATTATGAATGTGCAGCCGACAAATCTGCAGCAACTGTGTGATGTATGTCTGAGGAATATTTCCAGTACCTTGTTGAATCTAAGCCACAAAGTAAGACAGTTCTGAAGGAAACACGGTATTGTTACTAGTAAGGTGTACCTAATAAAGTGGCCATTGAGTGTATGCATAGGTGCTTTTATTTTTGAATAACCCAGGTCTGGCGTTTCCGGTGTACTGTCATGCCATTATTAACTCACCATGTTTAAGATCTAAAAAACACTGCAATAAATGCCATTGCATGTGCATGACAATGTCTTTAAACTACACTGAAAAAAAAATATTCATTGTATTTAATAATTTGTTTTAAGGTAAGTGGTTGCAAACAATTAAAATGGGCTGAATTTAAGAAACAGATTAAGTTGAAAAAATTAGGAATGAACATTGTTTAAACTCAGCCCCCCAAAATAGTTTGCAACCACTTACATTAAAAAAATCAATCCAATATATTTATTTTACAGCTGTATTTTTAATCTAGTTTCTGTGCTTGTCTGCTGCTACTGATGGTGCTTGCTTTTGAACGACATTTCATCTTTGTTTTACGCTTGAACAACTACAGTAAATGAATGCTTATGTCTGTTTAACTGATTATATTTTAATTAAATTACATTATCAATGCTGTTCAAGGAACCTTATAAAATTGACTTTTTAGTCAATTGAATAGAGAAAATTGAGTCACATTTCACCGGATGTTTGTCGGTGGCTGAAAAACATTTCATCTATTCCCATTCCATTTTTTTTTTACAGTATGTACTCATTAATAAGTGCATTTTCATTTTCTGGAAGTGGCAGTATTTTATACTGATGTGTATTGATTTTACAAGTAAATTACCCAGAAAGGAGCTGTAACTCGCAAAATTAAGGCATACCGATTGGAAAAAAAAATAGTTGAGAATAAGTGATTTTATTTGTTTGATGTAAGTTTTTGACACTTCTAAAACATTCAAAATATCATATGTTTGCAGTTATTTAAGAAAGATGCTAAGTGAACACTTCTATTCTGAAAAAACAATGTTAGAGTCAGTTATTCTCCTATGATAATGTGTGTTTTGTGTTGGAATGTATGTCTTGGTTTTTATGATGATTCTTAGTCTTCATAAATCAGAAGACAATGTATTTTCAAAGGGGAATAACTGACTCTAGCATTGTTTTTTAGATTAAAATGGGTTCTCTTAGCATGTTTTTTTAATAACTGCAAACATGTTATGGTATTGTATGCTTTAAATGAGTCAAAAATGTGCATACAGCACCTTTAAAATCACTTTTTTATCGTTATTCTGGAGATTAAATAGTTTTGATGATGTAATTCTTGATTGTCTGATTCTTCAACTTTTTAAAGGTAAAGCATACTAAAAACCCTTATCAAGAAGTCGCATTGTGAAATGTCATAAAATAAAGACTAAAAATTGTGAAAGGTTTCATAGACCAGATATTTTGAGAGTGAATTTTGAGGATATCATCACTTCAAGTCAAATAATGATGAGAGCGGATACTAACAATGAGCAAGACAGACGTTTTAAGATAAAAATGAACTCCCACAGCTAACTCGTGGCCAGGTTTTGCAAGAAAAGTTCTTCAAACAGAAGAAATGCAGGGTCCCTCCATCTCCTACCCTGAAAGTTTAAAACCTTTTTAATTATTATTCAGTCTTCATCTATTTTCTGACACTTCAGCTGAGTGATGTCCTTATACTGTTTGTCCTTATTAATTCTTATTAAGCAGGGGTCATGTTTGAAGATACTTTACCTCTAGAAAAAGCATATTAAAATTCTGAAGATGTTTTTGTTTCATGGAGAGTACAATCAGCCTGGAGTAATGATGGCACTGGAGGACCAAAGGTTTACTGATGGTCTCGCAACTGATTTTAACTTTTAGCAGTTAAATGTGCAGTAGTCTAAATCCAAGTGCTATTGCATACCTGGTTCAAAACATGCACAAGAGCAGGTTGCCAGATTGATGACAGACACAGCAGTGTTCTGACTGTCAAACCTAAAGGCTGATTTAAACCATGTTCTAATTAAAAGCAAAGCAGTAGATGGAATATTTATATTTTGGAAATGTATGGCATCTATTTCTTTCAGCTGAACAACAGAAAACTATGACAACGATCACCTCAAAACACCTCGTGTGCTTTATTCAGTGTTCAATGCTAAAAATTTGAGGGTCATTTTACATGACAGTTATTGCCATACTACTGAAAGCAGCAGCAGTTCACCTCAGATCTTGAAAATAAAACATTTGAAATTAAACTTTCAGCGCAAGCCAACAAATATCAGTGATTCAGCATTTACATTTAACAATGTTTAAGGGGTTTAATTAGATTATAAACCTTACAATTTTGTTGGAGTGCAGTGAGTGCACTATTGTATATTTAAATTTCCGTCTGTCTAGTGCAAACAGCCAACTTGCTTAATGCAAATCTAGTAACGTAGCATGTTGTTAGGACATGGAGTTACAGTCTAACCTGCTCTCTTAATCCTTAATTACATTCATCATATTTATATAATTTGCTAATAATAACCACCTTGTGGAAATCAGCGTCTCATTTTCGGAGGTTGTTACTATTCAACGATGGTCGCATTTTTAGTCTTCAACGCATGCTGTGAGAGCCGTCATGATTTAATGAATTACACCAACGCAACCTGGGGCGCTGAAATATAATTGGCTAAACTGGCATTGGGTGGGTTAAATGACCAAAACAAAGACAGACGTTCTGGCACGTAATGTACATTTCCGAAGCATAATATCTGACTTTAGATAAACAAGTATGTTCACTTAGCATGTTTTTTAAATATCTGCAAACATATTGTTATGCATTAGAGGAGTCAAAAACACCACCTTTTTTGCATCCTCAGTTTGCATTCCATGTCCAATGATTAATTCAGCAGTTTCTGTAGCATTGCATCCTTTTTGTGGGATTTGAATACTTTTTATAATTTTACTAATTAGTAAACTTGTTTTTGGTCAATATTAAAAGAAAGCCTGATTAGTAGTGATGCACATAATGTATGACTAATGTGGTTTACACTTTCAGTCCTTTTAGAGAAAAAAAAACTATACTAATAATCACTTATTAATTATTTTCTATACAAAATTAATAGCAAATTACTACAATGTGCTTTGGGAATTTTTTTTTTTTTGAATTTTGACTTGACGTTAATCATGCACTATAATAAAAATAAGAACTACACTCTGAGTCTGGAAATGTGAGAAAGGCTTATTAGCATATTATTCTCTCGCGGGCTCTTTTATAGACAAATTCTGGCTAATGCCGGGAGTTTTCTCTGGGATGTATTGAAATTGGATAGGCCTATTAGGTTCAGGCTGAGAGAGTTTGAGTTCAGCTTGTTTTGGAGGCTGGAGACGATTTCTCACGGGCTGTAAACGACAACATGCTTTGTCCCGTCCTTTAGTTTTAATGGATGTAGACAGGTTTGTGGGGGGGGAAAAAGGGGCGCTATCAATGCAGTGCTGCCATCTGTAAAGAACTTAATCAGAGCCCTTGACTAAAACAAATTAACCTCCATTTGCTTAAAGAACACAACAAGACCCAGACAAACTCTTTACAAGGTAAACAGAGCACTTTGTGCGTTAGGTAAATTTGGCTGATTTAATTCTTTGGGGAATCAACTGTGTGGCTGCTGTGTTCTCTAACCCAGAGCGCATGAGGAACTAGCCTGAGGCGGAGCTCCAGAAAGTCTAAATCTGCACTAATGACTGAATAGAAAATGCACTACCTGTTTTCTCACTATATATGAGCGTTCATCATACGAGTCGATCAAACTCCAGTTTCATACTGGAAATGATGGCAAGAACCACAGTAAGCTTCAATATGTAAACATTCGTACATGAAGACTTAAAAAAATAATAATAATAATTCTTCAGAACTCTTTACTCATAGACTGTTGTCCAAAACCAAGTTAATGTTATAGTTTATTATATATATTTTTGCTACTTGAAATTATACAGTATATACACAGTGTTTAAAAAAAAAAAATAATAATTGTTGTATATCAGTTGTATATCAGATAAAAATAGGACTGCTTATCGTACTACAGGAATGAGAATGACTAAATTTCGCACAGCAACTCAGTCTGTGCATTAAAATAATCCTTTTATTTACTTTCCTTGGCGATGGCTTAATGATGACATCTTTATTTTTGCTGTGCAAGGGGTTAAAGCTAAAAAAGGTTTGCTACTCTGTAAAAACAAATTTCCTACATTGTTTTTTTAATACTCTTTAATGCTTTTGCATTGTATTATGGTACCTTGACCTTACCTCAAACAACGTTTGATGGTTATTAGTAAAACATTTTTAAAAAATAAATACATTTTGAAAGTGATATACAATGCATCCGGAAAGTATTCATAGCGCTTCACAATTTTTTTATGCTACAGATTTATTCTAAAATGGATTCAATTCATTTATTTCCTCAAAACTCTGGACACAATACCCCATAATGACCATTTGAAAAAATATTTTTTCGAAATTGTTGGAAATTTATTAAAAATAAAAAATCTGAAAAACATGTAGGCTACAGAAGTATTGACAGCCTTTGCCGTGAAGCTCTAAATTGAGCTCAGGTACATTCTGTTTCCACTGATCATTCTTGAGATGTTTCTGCAGCTTAAATGGAGTGCACCAGTAGTAAATTCAGTTGATTGGACATGATTTGAAAAGGCATACACCTGTCTATATAAGGTCCCAGGGTTGACAGTTCATGTCAAAGCACAAACCAAGCACTAAGACAATGGAATTGTCTGAAGACCTCTGAGACAGGATTGTCTCGTGGCATAAGGCTGGGGAAGGTTACAGAAACATTTCTGCTGCTCTGAAAGTTCCAATGAGCACAGTGGCCTCCATCATCCGTAAGTGAAAGATGTCTGGAACCACCAAGACTCTTCATAGAGCCGTCCGGCCATCTAAGCTGAGTGATCAGGGGAGAAGGGCCTTAGTCAGGGAGGTGATCAATAACCCGATAGTCTTTCTTTCTGAGCTGCAGTGTTCTTCTGTACCATCTGTGCAGCAATCAGGCCAGACGGAAGCCACTACTTGGTAAAGGTTACATAGCATCCAGCCTGGAATTTGCCAAAAGGCATCTGAAGGACTCTCAGACCATGAGAAACAAAAATCTGGAGAGATCTGAAAATGTCTGTCCACTGTCGCTTCCCAACCAACCTGATGGAGCTTGAGGTGCTGCAAAGAGGAATAGGTAACAATTCCCAAAGACAGGTGTGCCAAGCTTGTGGAATCATATCCAAAAAGACTTGAGGCTGTAATTGCTGCCAAAGGTGCATCAGCAAAGTATTGACAGGCTGTGAATACTAATGTACATGGGATTTTTCAGGCAATTTTTCAAAAAATCTTTTTTTTCACATTGTCATGGTCTATTGTGTGTAGAATTTTGATTAAATAAATGAATTTAATACATTTTGGAATAAGGCTGTAACAGTGAAGCGCAATGAATACTTTCCAGATGCATTGTATAGTCTGGATCAGTGTTGTAAAGTACGATACAAAAACCTGGTAATATATCAGCAGATCCTTTTCTGTTACTTTACAGACTTAAGACTCTCTATATTATAGAGCAGAGATGAAGGTCCCATAACACAATTCTTAAGTGTAAATGAACTGAAGGGGAAAAAGTGAATCACAAACTACAGTACAGGAAATGTACTCTATCGAGTTTTTTTAATTTATTCAATGTTTTATGCAATGTTAAAATTCACTGATCTTTATAGAATGACTCTAAAACCAATTACTGTACAAAGTAACTGTACCAAAATGCAGATCAGCACCAGTCTTTTTGAGTATTGGAGTGATAGAAGCCATTTTTAAAGATGAAGGAACAGTAGCAGTTGATAGTGAAGAACACACTATAGCTGTAATAAAAGAGGATTTAGCAGGATTTAGGATCAATTAGCAGAACTGAAAGAGCACTCATTCTTATACTTATTTAATTTGTATACTCTTGAATTCATTTAACACATTCTACAATGTTTAAATATGTTCCACATACACAATTTCTGCAAACAGCCCACAAATTCATACCCGGAAATAAAATAAATTTGACCTTGTCTTGATAATGGACAAACACCAATAGCAACTGTTGGCTCTGCTACATGTTCAGATGACACACAACCTACATTAGGCTGTTTGTTTCAACAATATAGTCTACCTCAAGGTAAAATAACTCCAGGTTTTCGTCCATTCGTCATCCATTTGTGCAGATGTAAAGCACAGAGCTGTTTTGATCCAACAGCTGCAAAATAGCATTGGGGTCAAAACGGGCATATTCAGCATAATGCCTTAACATGCCCTGCTGTAAATGAATGGCCATTAGCCAATACGAAATGGCTTAAATATGAGCTCTGTCGCTGCCACATGGGTGCCCCCTCATCTGGCTGGCATAAGGTGCCATCTGCCTGCTGGTGCACCAGACCTGCGATTCACACTGATATAATGACACTCAACCTGTAACTGCTTAAATAGATTACTCCTGAACCCATAAGAGTGTCCATTTAAGAAACAGCTCCAAAGTCACCACAATGTATACAGTCGTTTGTTGACTACAGTAGTTTGCCTTGTTTATCTGCTGCAAAAAATAATAACCCATATTTTACCATGATTTACAGATGTCCACTAAAGTGTAACAGCTTATAGTCAAAAATCGGTCATATATATTATGAAAATCATTTAATGACATATAAAAAATATATACGGTATATGGTATTTTGCATTATATTAATATTTCCTAACTACGCAGGAGGCGGCACCACAACAAAGCATAAAAGGTTTCTTTTTCATGTTAAAGGTAGTTTTTGTCCTAACCATCTGTGCTGGTGATATAAAAATGTCTATTTTAAAAATAATTTCTATTTCAGCAACATTGCGTCAAACCTGACGTGTTTGCATAAACTACCAATTCAACGATCACCTCAGGTACAGATTATCTGCTCAATGTTAAATGCTACAGCTGGAGTGCTGGAGGGAAAAAAGTAAAATAACGGCCATTAAATTACAGAAATATACCATTAAAATACAGACATTTCCTTAAGTTAAAATTTCTGTAGTTTAGTATTCATTGTTTTACAGTATATTTCTGTGGAATTACTGTTTTGTTTTTTACAGTGTGCTAGTGTGAGTTTAAACACTGAAAGCAGCAGCAGATTTACTTGCTATCTGTCACGTTGGGGGGGTTAGGGAAAGGAGCGAGGACCCAATTGCAGATTCAAATTAGACTTTTTATTAATAATAAAATAAAACAAACAGGAAAACAAACAACCCCGAGGGGGAAAACATTAATTAAAAAGGCAAAAACAAACTTTACTGGGCTGGACAAGGCAGGGCTGGACAAGACAGGGCTCAACAAACCAAGACAAGAAGATGATCGTCATAAAACGACGATAGACGATGACGAACTGGCACAGGACAGCAGACATGAGGAGAATTTAAAGCAGACATGATTAACAAACAGACAGGTGAACATAATAAACTAATAATGGGTTAACAAGGAGGGTGGGGCTAGACAATAGACAGGAGAGCGCATGACAAACACAAGCCACGCACTCACATAAAGACTAGAACACGCAGCCAATGAGAGAACTCAATAACTGCGTGCTCACATGACAACACGAGCACGCGGTGTGTGTGTAAACACACACACCATGTGCTAAACACAACACCAGAGGACTGAACGCGAGACACAAGCGCACGATAAAATGAAAACATCCTACCGTGCGCTCACACACGCAGCGTGCATGTTTCAACCCAGCGCCACCCAAAACAGAACCCGACTAGACTTAAAGGCGCTGGGAAATGAAACGCACGCCGCAGACAAACAAATCACAAGGACAAGAGCGCGCAATCGCGAACACGCCCAGGCCCCGCGCGCCCGCATCACGCGGGAGCGCGCAAGGTCCGAGCGCGCCCACAACCGGCGCTCATACAGAGACACAATGACAACACATAGGACTAGAAAGAGCTAGTGTCCGGACTCTGCCACAAAAAACAGGAATTAACTTGACAGGAGTGGCAGAACCCTGACACTATCTAAATATCTTGAAAATAAAATAACTAGCAAAGAAAAAAAAATTATAAACAATTTCTTTTCCACGATGTTGCAGAAATCCAACAGCATAAACAACAAAGTCAATGATCACCTCAGGTACAGATGATGTGCTCTATTCAGTGTTAAATGCTACCAGTGTGAGTTTGAACACCATTTTACACTGAAAGGAGCAGCAGATTTACTTCATATCTTGAAAATAAAATTACTAGCAAACAGTTTGAAAATGAAAGTCAGCGTCTCGGTGCAAACCAACAACATCAGTCCTTAGCCTATGTAATTTAAATTATGTTAAATACGTATTAATTATAATTCTTACCATTTTGTTGGGGGTGCAGTTGCTGATATTTAAATTAATGGCTAGTATTTAAATGTTTCTGTTGTGTCACGTTTGGTGCAGACAGCCAAATTTTACTGCTTGTCACTGGAATTTTGTAGCATGGACATTTGCTACAGTTCCTCATTGCGATTGTGTGGAAAACTAAACTCACTGTAATTTAGCAAGTACTGCTGTTGTTTGTTAATGCTTGTAGGCACAAATGTAGCTGCTTAGATTTTAAATATGTGATTCATACGTAGAAGGCGGCACGGTGTCGCAGTGGGTAGTGCTGTCGCCTCGCATCAAGAAAGTTGCCGGTTCGAGTCAGTTGGCATTTCTGTGTGGAGTTTGCATGTTCTCCCCGTGTTCGCGTGGGTTTCCTCCTGGTGCTCCGTTTTTTCCCACAAATCCAAAGACATGCGGTACAGGTGAATTGGGTAAGCTAAATTGTCCGTAGTGTATGTGTGTGAATGAGAATGTATGGATGTTTCCCAAAGATGGGTTGTGGCTGGAAGGGCATCTGCTGGATAAGTTGGCGGTTCATTCCGCTGTGGCGACCCCGGATTAGTAAAGGGACTGAGCCAAAAAGAAAACAAATGATTCATACGTATACAGTCTTGAAAAAGATATTTCCAATGCTTTTGTCTGCATACTTCAATATTATCATGGACACTTATTCTGGAATCCACCAATGGCTCTGACGCATGTTTCCATAGTGGTCAAACATGAAATATTTAGGACTTCAGTCTAATATATGTTATTTAACAAACAGTTTGTTGTACATTGTTCTTTCATCAGATGCAGACAAACACTGTCTTACAAAAATGCCATTGTTATGAGTCCATTCTAAAGACTCCTGACAAATGCCTTTTAATTGCCGAAAGACATTGCGTTCCTCAGCGGATATTCAAAGTAATGCTTTATTACAATGATACTGGCTTGAAGAACGAATACAGAGCTTATCACAGTCTCTGCATTTAGCTTTTAGTGTGCACAATGGCATTTACAGGGTTAATGGTGATTAATTATCTGAAGCGCTATGCAGAGTAATACAAACAGAATTTAGTCTTTACGTCATTCAGCATTACAACTCTGAATAAACACATCTGTCAACGAGATCCTCGGTTTTGGAATCATTTAGACATTACAATACTCTATATTATGCAATGAAGAAACAGAACATTATTTTATTAATTGTCCTAAAGTGCTGCCAAGCTGTTGTAAGTGCAATATGGCTGATGCAATATGACGCACAGGTCTATGTAATTCTTTAAGGTAAATGACATTATCATATATTTCATTGTCTACAGTACTATAAAAGGACTTGCACTTTATTCCTTCTCCCCCCACCACCCCATTCCTGTTTAGTTACTTCCGTTCTGCAGTCTCTCATCATTATGATCTGTGACACGAATCCTACTTAACTCCCACACAAACACTGATGTGCTGAGATGTAATTGTGGCATCGATATCTAGACCACTAGATGATGTGCAACACTCTGGTGGGCTGTTTGCTCATAATATTAGCTTTTTTGCAATTAGCATTGCATTTAAGTGATGTTTAAAGCACTAAACATAATGCTCGTTCAGAGTAATGGCCAACTGCTTGATATCTCTATTTCTGTTACTGGCAGGCTAATAAAGCTGAATGAGGAATCTCCCAAGAAGATTCGAACGCTTCTCTCATGAATGACGTTAAGTTGGAGGTTAGTGTAAGCAGATAAACATTGTAACATTTGCATTTTGTTGATTAAGAGGCTGCTGTAAATTCCTTCACATCCACTATTTTATCTTTGTTGAGGTTGCTGGTTCGAGCATGGGCTGGGTCAGTTGGCATTTCAGTGTGGAGTTTGCATGTTCTCCCTGTGTTGTTGTGGGTTTCCTCCAGGTGCTAAGTCCAAGACCTATGGTGTAGGTGAATTGGGTAAGCTAAAACTGTGTATTAGTGTGTGTGTGGATGTTTCCCAGTGATGGGTTGCAGCTGGAAGAGCATCCACTGCGTAAAACATATGCTGGATAAGTTGGCGGTTCATTCCGTTGGCGGTTCATTACTCTGTGGTGACCCCAGAGTAATAAAGGGACTAAGCCGAAAAGAAAATGAATGAATGAATGAATCTTCCGTGTGTGTGTGTGTGTTTTCAGTAAGAGGGAAAAATCATCCATTCATTCATTCATTCATTCATTCATTCATTTTCGGCTTAGTCCCTTTAACAATCTGGGGTCGCCACAGCGGAATGAACCGCCAACTTATCCAGGATTTGTTTCACGCAGTGGATGCCCTTCCAGCTGCAACCCATGGGAAACATCCATACACACTCATATGGACAATTTAGCATACCCAATTCACCTAGAGCGCATGTCTTTGGACTTGTGGGGGAAACCGGAGCACCCGGAGGAAACCCACGCAACCACTGGGAGAACATGCAAACCCCACACAGAAATGCCAACTGACCAAGCCGAGGCTCGAACCAGCGACCTTCTTGCTGTGAGGCGAATGTGCTACTCACTACGCCAACGTGGCGCCTAAGAGGGAAAATATGAAAGAAAAAAGGCTATGAAAGCGCATCAATATTTTGCGCCTTTTATTGGATACTCCATCTCACTAAACACGTTAATTATAAATGACCTGTTCTTGAGGATCTGCTCTAGCGTAAAATAACTTCCTGCGATGTTTATTAATATTTATTGAGGAACGAAGTCTAGACTTTTCACTTTGGCAAGACGGGCACAAACACGGACAAATTCGCAGAAATCATTTTCTTTTAGTGTAATCATACTCATATCTGCTATTGTGTGCTGACAGCAGCAGATTCTCGCTCTCTTTGGTACATTGAACAGACAGTGCTGAGTGTTAAAAACAGCCGGAAAGCTTTACTCTGTCTCAACCCACTCACACACTACTTTTTTGGATTTTAAATACAAAGTAGTAGTGTATGGACATGATTTATGACAGCTTGCTTCAGCTTTTTTTCATTTTACTGTTAAGACTCTGATAAAGCAACATCTGAAGCGAAGTGGACAAACATTCATAAATACCAGCAATTGTGTCAATAACTGTAGCAGGTCTCAATAATATACATAAATCAGCAATGTTTTTCTAACTAAAACGTGTTTTTATTATTGTGTTATATGGTATAACTCGTACACAGGTGCAAACATGTAAAATAATTTATAGTACTATTAAGATTTTAAAAGAATTATTTAATAAATAATAAAAGAACATCCATGTTCAGTGTGATCAAAATTCCCCCTCTAAAAAACTAAGCAGTAAAAGTTCAGTTTTTAACATCGCAATTAATATTTTTATCAGGGTCATAGACTGATTTAATAACATTTTCATATGTATTCAAACAAAAAACTGCAATAATACACTCACCGGCCAATTTGTTATGTACACCACCCTACTACAGTACTACCGGGTTGGACTCAAAAGTGCCTTAATCCTGGTATCATGGCAAAGATTCAAAAAGTTACTGGAAAAGGGGCAGCAACAATACTCAGGCAGGCTGTGGTGTTGACACAATGCTCAACTGGTAAAAATTGGGCCAAAGTGTGCCAAGAAATTATCCCCCACAACATCACACCACAAGCACCAAATTCTGACCCTACCATCTGAATGTCACAGCAGAAATCAAGACTCATCAGACCAGGCAACGTTTTTCCAATCTTCTATTGTCTTCTATTTTGGTGAGCCTGTGCGAACTGTAGACTCAGTTTCCTGTTCTTACCTGACAGGAGTGGCACTTGGTGTGGTCTTCTGCTGCTGTAGCCCATCCACCTCAAGGTTCGATGTGTTGCATACCTCAGTTCTAATGAGTGGTTATTTGAGTTACTATTGCCTTTCTATCAGCTCAAACTAGTCTAGCTATTCTCCACTGACCTCTTGCATTAACAAGGCATTTGCTTCCAAAGAAATGCCACTCACTGGACATTTTCTCTTTTTTAGGGCCGTTCTCTGTAAACCCTAGAGATGGCTGTGCGTGAAAATCCCAGTAGATCAGCAGTTTCTGAAATTCTCAGACCAGCCTGTCTGGCACCAACAACCATGTCACAATCAAAGTCACTTAAATCAACTTTCTTCCTCGTTCTAACGCTCTGTTTGAACTGCA
Source organism: Danio albolineatus (assembly GCA_903798035.1). Classification (NCBI taxonomy): domain Eukaryota; kingdom Metazoa; phylum Chordata; class Actinopteri; order Cypriniformes; family Danionidae; genus Danio; species Danio albolineatus. The sequence goes on along the minus strand of CAIGQQ010003610.1, from coordinate 2,332,233 downwards.
GCAGATCGTCTAGACCATGTCTACCTGCCTAAATGCATTGAGTTGCTGCCATATGACCGGCTGATTAGAAATTAGCATTAACAAGCAGTTGGATAGCTGTACATAATAAAGTGAGTGTATATCATAATAATGCTGTTTTTAATTCATTTTTACATATGGAAATAAAATTGATGAAAGTTATTTAGATATATTTTTAAGTTACAAAAAGGTGTAGATATTCTAAACTCATTCATTTAACTACAGTTTAGATATCTCAAAATAATATATATATTTTTAAAAAAAGCTTAGACGGGCATACATATTTTGGGTCCTTTATTGGATACAAAAAAAAAGGCAGTACAACTGTTTTCAACATCGATAATAATAAATATTTTGAGCATTAATAGTTAATCAAGGATCATGTGACACTGAAAACTGTAAATGGTTACTGAAAATACATCTTTGAATCACAGAAGTAAATTACATTTTAAAATCCATTAAAATAAAAAATGTAGTTATTTTGAGTTACAGTATTTTTAGTAAATATTTTTGTTAGTTTTTTCCTGCATTTTTCACTGTAAATGAATGCTCGTTTCTGCACAATTCCTTCATGCTGTCGCAACAAAAATTGATTGAAATAACTTTAAAAAAAAACTGTGATTTAACTCATTTTAAACTCTGTTTAAACTAGCAGCAAAAATTGTTTTTTGAGTGTTTATCAAATTAATTCAGCCTTGATAAGTTGAGGCCTGTACCATGAAGCCAGATTAGCTGGTTAGCCAGTTAAGGTTCGGATTACTTTGGTCCAACTTTAGGCTTTACTGAAGGTACTATCAAGGTTCCTCAGCTGTTCCATAATACCATGTCAACAATGAGTGATTAAAGGCTAGCTATCTTCCTAAAACTCAAGATTGGTTCAAACTACACTGAAACTTAACTGGCTAGCCAGCTAATCCGGCTTAATGTACAGATGAGATATTTTCACAAACATTATAATGCAAAAATGATACAAATGCTAGATTTATATAATATAAAGTTGCTACAATGTGTGGATTTTGAAATCTGAACTAGCGTCTTGAGTGGGCCTGCAGAAAAAGCCTGTCAAGAGAGATTCATGGTTCTAAAAGCACTTGTATCTGTTCAACCTGCCCCTGATGGATAACAGCACCTCAGGTAACTTTTAACTTTGAGTCTCCTGCCTGTTTTCCAGATTAGAAGTTAACCACGCAGCGCAGCTCTCTGACAGTCTGGGCTCGCGTTGGCGGTAGTGGAACAGGCTGGTGGCGTCTAACTCGCTTGAATACCTGATAGCTTCTGCAAACAGCTTTACTACCTGTAGACAAGAGAAACGCATTTAATGCAAGAACAGAAATTAGTTGTGATGTATTTAAGAGTAAAGTCTGACCTGGAAGTTTGTGATAAGAGGTACTCCGTAATCCACTGCCATTCTGCGGATCTGGAAGTTGTCTTTGAGGAATTTGGTGTTGTTATTTGGCAAATTGACCACAAGGTCAATGTGTCCTTCACTAATAAGTCTATTCAAAGAATAAACAGGGTATACACAGGAATTAGAGAGTGAAATTCAATACTTTTTAATAACCTTTGCATACATTTTAAAACCTTATCGCAAGTTTAGGTTTCAACCAGTAACATTGGTGACATTTTAACTTGCAATATACAACCACCGGCCACTTTATTAGGTACACCGTACTAGTATGGGGTTGGAGCCCATTTTGCCTTCAACGCTGCCTTAAATTGTTGTGGCATAGATTCAACAAGGAACTGGAAACATTCCTCAGAGATGTGGCATTGGCATGATGCTCAATTGGTACTAATGGGCAAAGTGTGCCAAGAAAATACTGTATACACCACCACCAGCCTGAACCGTTGATACAAGGCAGGATGCTTTCACAGTATGTTGTTAACGCCAAATTCTGACCCTACCATCCGAATGTCACAGCAGAAATTTTGGTGAGCCTGTGCAAATTGTAGCCTCAATTTCCTGTTCTTAGCTGACAGCAGTGGCACCCGTGTGGTCTTCTGCTGCTGTAGCCCATCCGCCTCAAGGATTGATGTGTTGTGCATTCAGAGATGCTCTACTGCATACTGTTACTGTTGCCTTTCTATCAGCTCAAACTAGTCTGGCCATTTTCCTCTGACCTCTGGCATCAACAAGGCATTTGCTCCCACAGAACTGCCGCTCACTGGATATTTTCTCTTTTTGGACCATTCGCTGTATGTAAATGCTAGAGATAGTCATGCGTGAAAATCCCAGTAGATCAGCAGTTTCTGAAATACTTAGACCAGCCCGTCTGGCACCAACAGCCTTACCACGTTCTGTTCGATTTGAACTGCAGCAGATCGTTTTGACTATGTTTGGCTGATTAGAAATTTGAGTTATCAAGCAGTTGGGCAGGTGTACCTAATAAAGTGGCCAGTAAGTGTATTTACTAAAATTAATAGTAAGAAATGAATCCTAATCAAAAAACATTATTCATATACTGAATAAAAATGCTAATTCAGCAGGTGGCCCCTATACAAAGAACATCAGAAATAATTGTGTTGCCTTGGTTCCTGCGGTAAACTAAAGCAGTGTGGTGTCAAATCCAGCAGGATTTTATTGATATTCACAAATTAAATTCAAACAAGCTTTAGCATACATTGTACAATAAAAAATGATACAAAAAATTGAATATCTTGTATAGCATTTAAGACTTTCAAATACTTTTTAAGGCCCTTAAATTTCACTAAATTGATTGATCGGCTTTAAATACTTTTTAAGACCCCATGGATACCCTGATAAAGCAAAAAGTGATTCATTACAAAAAATGTAAACTGTTTATCCTCCATGAAGGAAAAATAAATCAGCTTAAATATTCTTCTAATAAAACTAAATTCTCATGCTGGCGCGTATATATTGTGGTTTTAAACATTTTTAACAGTGCTTTAGTCAATATTTAGTAAGTACATCAAAAATAGTAACACTCTACAGCAAATGGTAATCTGTGAACACTAGTCTCAAATAATGCATGCGATGTTGTGTTTTTGAGCTCGGAGTAATTAGTAATGAATGTGATCAGCTACATCTGTGATCTGAATTTAGTAAACATGTCTTACTACACCAAAGTGGTCCTTCTACAGCAACCCTTGAGGGCAGACACTCTTAAAGCATCTCAGCGTGCAGTGTCGTTGTGCTAAAACAGAGCCATGCAGCAGAGCGGAATGCTAAAATAAGTGACACAACTGAACTGATCTCCAATTCTTTGTTGATAACTTATTGGGTCTCACGATAACAGCTTTGTGGATAAATATTAAATAGATCAAATAAAAAAATATATAAATTTAAAACTGTAAAAAAAAAAAAAAAAGATTTTTATTAGTGCTGGGCAAAATTTATCACGTTGCAATTAATTGCATCTTAATGAAAAGTGCATGCATATATTTGGGGAAATGTTTATTTATATTTAGATTTAAAACATGTATGTCAAATCAAAGTTTTATTCTGGGTGCGATTTAATCTTTGCCCAGCAGTCATTTTATACATCAATTGACTTGATTTCTAGAGAATGGACAGGTCAGATATTGACAGTACTCCCATTATCAGTACAAAGTTTTAATGGAAATAAACTTTGTGGCATTGCATAAAGTTGCGGAAAAAATGCTACAATGAATGCACAACGCAATCAAAGCTAGTGTTTTTTTCACTATATGATCCTGAAGAGAACCACTCTGTAAGTAAGATCATGGTTTCCATCAGTATATTAAGAATGATTTAAGTGTAAAATCGGTATCTAGACTGAATGGCAATGTTGCAGTTTAGAATACCATTTCATATTTTAAGTTAGGAAAGATTAAAGCACATATGTTGCTTGCACTGAATGTTTTATTGGCAAATAAAATGTGAATGAAAGTGTAGCATATGAAGACACCAACATAGGATCTTTGATCCAAGTATACAGTATATATTGATTTTTTTCAACGTTTTATTTCTTAATGATGTGACATGAACGTATGTTGCATAAGTGACATCAACACAAACTGACAAACTTAATATTTTCAGAAGTTTTTCTAAACCCTTTTTCCTACAATTGATAAGATATCTGGTCAGTTCAAAAAAACATGCTTCCTAGGAACTGAGTTTTTATGGCAATCCTTGTTCTAGCTGTACATACGTATACACTGGAAATCTTAAAAGTTTTTTTTTGGGGGGGAAAATTTGACATTTATTTATTTATTTATTTATTTATTTATTTATTTTTACAAGAAAAACTGAGCTTATAGTGTGGGGGAAATATAATAAATCAATCACTTTTTATATTTCTTATATTTACTTTTCATAAAGATTTAAAACTGTATTTGAAACATTTAATTGATGCATGTAACAAAAATACTGAAATAGAAAAAATACTCAAGTACTCGCCTACTGATGCTGGGCAAGTTTGTGTTATTGGTTTCAACGCTCGGCCAGGCAACAGGGATTGTTGGAACATCATTAGCATTGAGCCAAGCTGATGTTCCCTCTGTGGCATACAGCTAAATAAAGAAACAGATTCATTCTTTATTAATGCAGCGCATAATTCAGCAAAGAAAGAGTGTCAACAGATGATTTGGTAAAACCAAACTGTTAATCAACCCAAATGCTGATGGAAACGACTCACCTTAAAGCCCTCCTCGTGAAGCTGATGAGCAGTGGACAGAAAGTTGGGCCTGAATGAATGCTAAAAACAAAACCACAAATTACAAAATGATAAACTAAGTAAAAAAATTGCCAAGGTAAAAGGTCAGGTGGTTTGTGTGGATGGACAGGAAACTATTTTTAGAAGAAAAGTCTTGCATCGCTCAAGCAGAATCTGCTATGCTTCACCCTTATTTCATGAAACTTGCTGAAATAAAATACTGTACCGTAAGTACATGTAATACAGAGGTTCAGTACTTTTTTTTTGATGGAATAATTTTACCCCTCTGAATGTATATGAATCTGCTTATTTTTACGATTTACTATGGGGTTATACTGTGTGATTATGTACAGCCCCAGGGACATTTACATTATTAAATGTAAAAAAAAACAACAACATAAAACTAAGAACATTTTTGTCACTTAAAATGAAACTCAAACTCATATAACATACAGCAGGAAAAATAAGCATTGAAAAGGTTGGGGTTTTTTTTGTTTTTTTTTGTTTTTTTCCAGGGTATAATATTTCTAAAGTAGCTGTTGACATTCAATTGAACCAGAATTTGTTTTTTTTTTAAAACAAACAAACATTGAAACAAAAAAAATCTGAAAAATAAGTAATGTGTAACAATGGAATGACACAAGGAGAAAATACTGAACTGCTGAAATGTATTTAGCACTTTATTAAAAAAGGCTTTTTTTAATGGTTTTGTGGGTCTCGTCTATCAAATCTGACCTTTATTTTGTATTTAATTTTGGATTCAAGTCAGTTGATTGCTTGGGCCATTCTCCTGCTTGATTTTCTTTCTCTGAAAGCATTTTGAGAGTTTCCTTGACTATGTTTTGGATCATTGTCTTGCTGAAATGTCAACCCTAGTTTCATCTTCATCATCTTAATAATGTAGATGTTGGACTGAAGCAGCTAATTCATTTGCAATGACAAAGTGTTGCTGAAGAACTGCAGAGAGATTTCAGCTGTTGTCTGGGCATTCACTGTCTTTCTACACCTCCCTTTCTTCATGTGTTCAATACTTTTCACTGTGTCGTTTAATTTTGTTATGCATAACTTCATTTTTCAAACTAGTCAGATTTGCTTTCTTTGCATATATGGATTTCTTTGGTTGTTACCAACATCTGGGGAAAATTCAACGGCTTTACAAATATTTTTTCTGAGAAAAATGGTGACAATACTTATTTCCCCCACTGTATATTATGCTTGCAACAAAATAAAAATGAGAAAGCAGGAAAAAAAATAGCTAGAAATAAAAGATCAAAGCCAAAAGGTCAGTCAGTTTGTGTGGACAGACACGAACCTGGAGACTATTTCTAGAAGAAAAGTCTTCCTCTAAGCACTTCCAGATCAATAACACAGCTCTGCGTTCACAGAGACTTAACCACGGGCTGGTAATCAGGCTTTAAAAAGCATGTCAGATCTGCAGTCCCCAGGTACAGCCATCAGGCAGGTAGCATCTACAGAAGCCCGGCTTTTGTTTCAAATGGGAATTTCATGCTTGCGTTTGTACCCGAGACTCCATTAGAACACAATGCTGTCTGAACATCGTCAATGACCCTGACAAGATGTTTGATTTCCACGCCGAGAGTGGCCATGAATCGTAAACATCTGAGAGAGCACAGGAGGAAATGAAAGAGGGCATGTTGACGATGATATTACAGCAAAACATAAAACAAAGCCTCTGAATTCCAGTGTCATTGTCAAGGCTTCAAATTATGTGTGAACATCACACGGTTACACCCAAAGAAGATGAACTACAAAAACAATGTGCCTATGGAAAACTGACAGGAGTTTTATCCTTTAAAAATGTATAACTTTCTGTTTTAAATATTGTGTGCTCTGTTTATACAGTGGGGGAAATGAGTATTGAGCACGTCACCACTTTTCTCAGAAAATATATTTCTAAAGGTGCTGTTGACTTGAAATTTTAACCGGATGTTGGTAACCACCAAAGAAATCCATATATGCAAAGAAAACAAATCTAGTTGGTTTAGAAATTAAGTAATAAAATAAAATGACACAGGGAAAAGGTACTGAACGCATGAATAAAGGATGGTGTAGAAAGGCAGTGAAAGCCCAGACAGCAGCTGAAATCCAGAATGCTGTGTTCACATCAGCTGCGGATAAATCGCGATATTCGCGCATAAACTAGACTTGTAAACATTTTGAATTTACCCGCTTCATTCGCACGAACAAATCTGTTTCATTCAACGTCAAATTCACTTCACAATAGACTCATGTGATGGGCAGGACTTCTGTCTGCTTTGTGACATTTAGCTCCCTCCAGAAACTTAACCTGAAAGGTGGAGGCTTTCAGCGGTGCTTCTGACAGAGCCAAGCCCAGATTGATGAACTGTTGTCAGTGTCGGCTGGAAGATTTTACTCCGGGACACCAACAGCAGGCACTACGTTATAATCATCCCCACACAAGCAAGCTCCTGATTGTTTAACGCAGCACAAATGTTGTAAATCACTCGCGCTTGATGCTTCTTCTGCATCTAGTGTGTACACAGCATTAGTAGTTATTCAGTTCTGGTTCAATTCCATGTCAACAGCTCCTTTAGAAATATTATTTTTCTGAATTTTTTTTTTGCTGCTTGTTCTAAGTATTTTTGTAAGCTGAGCTGAAACAACACATTTTTTTTTTTTAGGACAGTTAAGTTGTTTTGTGTTTAATAAACTTAAAATTGCTAAAAACATTGTTAACTTAATCTAACGCAGCATTTTTTGTGTGATGAAACAGTAATAACACGATTGTGGCAATTAATCTTGAGAAGTCGCAAATTAATCATGTATTGAAACTAAAAAGTAAAACTAAACTGGCAAATAAATTATAAACATTTAGCAGAATTCAAAATGATAACAAAACAAGAAAATATCTTGCCCTTCAAGCCGCAAATCAGTACTGGGAAACACCTATACTCTCTCACATTCACACACATATACTATTACCAATTTTGTTTACCTAATTCACCTATACCGCATGTCTTTGGACTATGGGGGAAACCGGAGCACCCGGAGAAAATCCATGCCAACACAGGGAGAACATGCAAACTCCACATAGAAATGTCCTCTGGCCCAGCTGAAACTTGAACCAGCAACCTTCATGCTGTGAGGCTAACCACAGTTCAATCAACTTAAGATTGTAAAAAACATTAAGATAAATGAATTGATCCCAGGATTTTTACAGTGTGTGATGAAATGGTAATTACACGATTGTGGCAATTAATTCATCTTGAGCAGTCTCAAATTAACCTTGAATTGAAACTAAAAAGTAAAATTAAATTGGCAAATAAATGTTAAACATTTAACAGAATTCAAAATAACAAAACAAGAAATATCTAATAATAATAAATAAACTATATAAAATAAATACATTGAAAAACTAAATGAATACAAAATCTTCATTAAAAAGCAGCAGTTTCTCTGATAACACTTTAACCGCAACTAATTTCTTGTTTTAGCAGTCATTTATGTACAATAATCAATGCTGGAGCTGCTTATGTGGCTTCGCATTTAATGAGGAAATAGCTTGGATCAGCTCCAAGCAGAACTGTGAATACAGACATTATATGCATTAAAAGCTGACTGTGATCATTTAGGCCTGTCGAGAATGATTAATCGCCTGATCATGGTTATTTGATCTAACTGCAGTTATTTAAGATAACCACAATAATTGTGCAGTTTAAATTTCAATCACACTTTTCCACCCAAGTAAGAGAAATGTAAGGACTTCAAGGCATGCTATCAAATATGCAATACTTTTTCAGAGTGGTATACTGTGGAGAAGCAGGGGTTTCGTAATATGGCAGGGAGCAAAGTTCCTGTTACCTTCCATTCTATACAAAAAGCAGACAGAAATTTAGAAATGAATAAAATTAAAAATATATAAACTGTTGGAAAAAATCTTATTTTCAAACATCTTATATGAACAATATGTTTAACCCTCAAAACGCATTCAGCTTTGTTTAGACAGAAAAAAATATTTAAAAGTGTACACTACCTGACAAAAGCCTTGTAATCATTCCCAGTTGTAACAACAACAAATAATAACAACTTCTAGTTGATAATTTGTAAAAGTGGCAGGTAAGAAGGTAGATTCTCCTTATGAATGCATGTTGAACTGCATCCCAGTAATCATACTAGGCATGGGCCGGTATAAGATTCTGATGGTATGATAACCTTGGATAAAAATATCACGATTTCAAGTATGATGGTATTGTGTTTACTGCTCTAAAATATATTCTTTTTAAATGTCTGGCTAAAAAACAAAACCCTTTTTCCCCTTTGAACACAATATATTTTATTTTGAGAAACATTTAAAATATTTTGTGGCAGTAAACATGTCATGTTCAAGTTAATCATTGACTTCTAGGGTCTTCATTTGTTTCATAAACACAGATGTCTTGACAACTACACCTACAAAAAAAAATTTAAATAAAAAAAAAAATCTTACTCATACCTTAGGAACAGTATAGCAGAAAAATTTGGCGGTATGAAAACCTTGACTTCTCCAAACCACAGTATACCTTGAAAACAGTTATCGTCCAATGCCTAAATCATACTGCAGAAGACCTATTGGAACCCACATGGACTCAATTCTCACAGAAATCAGTTAAGTTTGGTGGAGCAAACGTCATGGTTTGGGGTTACATTCAGTATGGGGGCGTGCAAGAGATCTGCAGAGTGGATGGCAACATCAACAGCCTGAGGTATCAAGACATTTACATTACAAATCACAGGAGAGGGCAAACTGAGAAGTATGAGAAGGATAGCGTTCCTTCTCATACTTCAGCCTCCACATCAAAGTTCCTGAAAGCAAAGAAGGTCAAGGTGCTCCAGGATTGGCCAGCCCAGTCACCAGACATGAACATTATTGAGCATGTCTGGGGTAAGATGAAGGAGGAGGCACTGAAGATGAATCCAAAGAATCTTTATGAACTCTGGGAGTCCTGCAAGAACGCTTTCTTTGCCATTCCAGATGACTTCATTAATACTGTAAGTTTTTTGAGTCATTGCAGAAATGCATGGATGCAGTCCTCCAAGCTCATGGGAGTCATACACAATATTAATGCTTTTTCCAATGCACCATGACATTACATACTGTATATTCTGCATATACAGTATAGACTTTTGTCTGAGCAAAGTGAGACCTTACTGCCCTAATTAAATAATTAAAAATCAAGGGATGATCATATTTTATTTATGTAAAATAAGCGTAATCTAGAAGCCTTTGCCTTTCAAGCCACTTCTAATACCAAATGATCAACTAGAAGTCAAGTTACCATTTGTTCTTCCTGAAACTTGGATAGGAGACAAGATTTGTCAGGTAGTGTATAAGTGCATACTTTTTTTCAGACTTTTTTTATTTTGGACTCTGGTTAGTATGAAGTATATATAAAAAAAAAGCATAATTTCCCTTTTTCTCACCAATTTTGCAACTGAATTTAGTTAACTAATATGTTTCCAACATTATATTTGATCTAATAAATGTGCACTAAATATTTTCAAGAAATGTTTCCTTCAATATAAGGTTTTAAACTTTTATCATCGTATGAGGAAATTAATTCCAGCCAGAAATGTTCCAGTTCTACTCAGTAAGTCAGAGAGGATGTAATGCAGACAGTCTCTTAAATATTCAACCCTGAAGGAAAGAAAAGAAAAAAGTTTCCTCCTTACTTGTATCCCAATGAGAATACCCTTCTGGGGAAGCTTGAATCCTGTAGAGAGCATGGCCTTCAGGAAGGCAGAGTAGATGTTCGGTCCAAAGCAAGCCACCTGCAGAGAGCAAAAGAAAGCACTGAGCAAAAAAAAAAAAAAAACGGGAGCAAGAAAGAAATAGCTTGATCCTTACCATCACAAGCAAATATTCATTGCAGCATGCGGAAACTCCAGGATAAATTATTCATTCATCTCCATTAGCGCAATATTCAAAGCCAAGGTGAAATAAATCAGACATATTAAAGATGTTTCTGAATGAAGGTAGACTGGTGCGATATTACAATTATGAAAAAAGGACAGAATGGGGCCATCATAAAATCTGGGATGGAAATATTGTACTTCCTGCTCTAAAGCTAAAAAAATAAAACCGCTCCTCCTGCTTCGTTGTCTGGTTTCTATGGTTTTCCCGTTGCCAAGGAGAGCAGGTAACAGAAAAATACTCCACTGAATTTGTAGCAAGGACACAAAAACTACATGTACAGGGAACTAATAGGACTACAACCAGTGAGCGTTTATTTCCTGACGCTGAAGCTGCTTCCCAGTAAACTGATAACAACATAAGCTGGAGACTATTGTGATGGATAAAATGGCCAATCAATTTGACTGAAGCAGCTCTATACTATACCTCTCCAGTAGAGGCCATCTCGCAGCGCAGGACAGGGTCTGCTTCTCTCAGCCGAGGCCAGGAAAACATTGGAGCCTAGCAGTGAAGTGAAAAATAGAGGCCTTTTTATACGCATTTCTTGAAGTCTCTTATGCTCAAAAACTCCTAACAGTAATTACTTTGGAATATCTTTGCAATATAAAATCTATCTACTTTGTATTTTAATATTTTATACTTTGCATAGCACCATTTTATTTAGCTATTTTATACAATATTTTTTAGGTTAATTTTTAAAACACTTTGATTAATAATGAACAGCATTTATTTGATATACTGTAGAACTATTTGTACTATTAGAAATGTATTCACTGTCACTTTTGAATAATATAATGCAGGGGTCATCAACTATATTTTTACCAGTTTTACCAGACAGTCTCCCTGGGGGCCGGACCCCGAGGAAGAAAATCAAATAAAAATCTAATTTTGGCTTAACATTATGTTTAATGTTTATACTTTTTCCATTTCATTACAAAACTGAATTGATTTAGACTCTCATCACCTATACCACAGTCAACCACTAGGAGTGATAGATATTTTGCCTCAACTCAATTAGGCTAAGTCAACAAGGGGAAATGTAACTAGCCATTGATTAAGCACTGTGCGTAGCCCGTTTCAGCATTGTGATTTGAATTCAAGCCTACTTTACGTTTCATATGATGTGCGAACATTATTTATGACCTGTTTTGTTCTGGTACCAAGTTATTTATTTACCATGCTATTTTAAGTTGTGCCAGATTGTTTTCCCTCCTTTTATCAATCCAGTCTCCTGGAGGTTCCGTGAGTCTCCCACAAATATACAGAGATTCCCGCATGCCTGCAAACGAATGTTATCTCACGCATCTCCCTCCCGCTCCTCAAATACATGGAGCACCCCTCTCTACCACATCCCTCTTTGCTCTTCACCACACACATCGCGCGCACTCGGCCTACACCCCAACTGGGCTTCACTTACGCTAAAACCTGTTTGAAGTCTGTTCTCCTTTCGGAGTGTAGCATAAATATAGTCATAAATGTTGGTTATTCTGACAACAGACTCAGTTGTTGTTATTTTTAGTTGCTTTAATAGTGTGGACCACTATTTATTTTAGATCCTCACAATTTTGAAATTCAGTAGCAGGCCAGATTGAACGGCTCAGCGGGCCATCAGTTGATGATCAGTGATATAATGCATCCTTGCTGAAAAAAAAAAAAAAAAGCAGCAAACATAGGACAAAGGGTATGTAAATGTAAATCTAGTAAGCAAAAAATACAAGAAAACAAAGCTGGCACACCATCGCTCTAAAAAAATGTAAAATGTTTATTTAAATATATATTTTTGTTTGTATTAATATATAAAATAAAAGTCACATTACTCCATCACAAATTTAATTAAAGCATCTACCATTATTTAAACTCACAAGAGAACTATTTCTATTTAAGCAAAGACATACATCCATTTATTTAGAAAAACCAGTCTGATGGAAATGCTGTTTCTTTTTTTACACTTATCTGTGAAGTATTATTTCTCAGTGTTTACCACAAATCCTGGGAATAAGAAAGCGAGAAAATGTATACAAGCCTAATGAAAGTCTAATGTGCCCATTTTTTATATAAGGTTAATGGTTGCAGGGGCATTTGACAGGTTAGGGTGACTTACCAATCAAAGGAGAACTTCTCATGTGAGAAAACAAGAAACCTGCTACACCACTGCCATCCACAGGCCAAAACCCGAGCAGGAGGAAACAAAAACTTACAACATGCAGTGATTTAACCCAAATGAATCATGCTGCTATACCTTCATCATTTGGAGAATCTATTAAACACGAAACAAGATATTCTGAATAACGTTAGAAACCTTAACCAAAACCCTATGAATGTCACTGGTTTTCATTCCTCAAAATATCTTAAAATAAGCACTTTTAGCTTAGCTTAGCATAAATCATTGGATCGGATTAGACCATTAGCCTCTTTTTTTTTCAAGATAATCATCCAATTTAACACTTCTGTTATTTAGTGACTTATAAAATGAGCCTTTTTTTTTTTTAAGTGGTGTGTTCCTTCAAGCAAACCTCATTGTAAAGGGAAAGAAAGTTGCTTGGCAAGCTTAGAATTTCGTTTCTTCTGAGTATTAGCATACAGAACGTGTTTTGAACTGGACCAACAGGGGAACGGATTGACTTCCATTCAAGCAGTTTTCGAGTGACGATGTGAGCTGATTGCCCTGTGAGAAGTGACGTCCTTATCCCTCCAATTAAAGGCAGACAGCTCCCATTACCAGCACAGGGGACACGGGACGCAGATTAACACACTACCTCGGCCTCTGATGCAGGAACTCATCCTTGAAGCCATCTAATCAGCCCTGGATAAGCCAGCCTCACTTACGCATGTAAATTCGAGAGGAGGCCGCACCGGTGGGAATAAACACAAGCGGCTTTGATTCTCTGTATTATTGATGCATAGTTGGCTGTTAATGTGGCAGAAATCCCAGTGTGCACTTCTGCTGGGCTGAACCGTTGAGGTGAAGGACACTACTAGTTCTACTACTACTACTACTACTACTTTTATTCCACACCGGGCACGGTTCCAGAGAGAGTTCATCGTCACAGCAGATGTATTATTTACCACTGAACCCCCCTGAGGATCCAGACTACCCTGCGAGGAGAATCCCAGAGCAAGTAGCAAAGAGTGGTCTTCCCTATTACCAATTTATAGAGCTTCCTTTAAAGGCCAGCGGTTGGCATGGAAACCAGGCCTTCCAGATCCCGATGGGTCGCTGAATACATTACACAAGGAAATTGCAAATATTGTACACTGACAAGTGTATCACATAACACCAGTGAGAAAAATCAGCATTAGCTTTTTTTTTTAGTTCATCTCAGTGGACGTGTTTCCCAAAAAACTCTGGTTAATGCGAGAAGCAGAGGTTCTCAAACAAGGATAATGAGCACTTTCATGAAGCACAAAGGCAAAGTGTGTCCATGCACTTTGAACAACTCTTACACGCTGACCTTCATCTGAGGAAAGCAGTAAAGACTTCACATTGGGGACTTGTTAGGCAAGGCAGAGCACTATTTTTGAGATGAAGCCCAGCTTGACAAAAGAGGAGGAAACATGAAACATGACAATTCATCAGTGTGGACTCATATTTTCGCCCACAGATCTTCTGCTCACTTAATACTTTCTATTCTCTTTAAACCCTAGAGATGGCTGTGCATGAAAATCCCAAAAGATCAATAGTTTCTGAAATGCTCAGAGCAGTTCGTCTGGCACCAACAACCATGGCATCTTCAAAGACACTTAAATCATCCTTTTTTCTTTCATATTGATGCTTAGTTTGAACTTGATGATCTTGACCATTGGTGCATTCAAATCACGTCAGGCAAGATTGTATTTATGAGTTTAAAGCACATATACACTCTACAAAAAGTCATTTTTTGGAGTGGAACTTAAATGAATTGATCTATTTTTTGTCATTTACTATATAACTATTTAATATGCAGCTTAAAAATGTTACATTTTTGTGTGGTTCCACTAGAATTTTTGGCAGTTCAGTTCACAGAAGCTTCATAGGGTTGGGTACCAAAACCCAGTGCCATTATGGCAAATCAGCATATGAATTTTGGGGCCACTGGTGCTGCGACAAGGACGTAAGAAGCATTAAAGAGGTAGGTCAAAAGCACACATAGGTACGCGTTGAGTCACACCATCTCTAAACATTTAATTCTAAACAACTGAGGGATACGGACACCGTCGGCGATGTTAGGCGTTTGTTCTTGTCGCCATCTGCCACTTTCGCTGAGTAAATTTACCAGGACAGCAATACTTCGATATTAATATGATTAAGACAATACTCTGATTAAGAGTCTACCATGTAAACAACGATTTACGAATACCTTAAAGAACCACCTGCATCAAGAAATGCAGAGGTTTTTTTCTTTCCATTCGGCTGCCACAGGGCATGAACAATATGTTCCTGAATGAAAGTGAAACTGCCGAACTGCAGTTAAAGTCAAATAATGAAACACCCAAAATTATATAAAACTCCAGAGGAAATGTGAATAGCGCACTGACGCAATGATGTTAATCAATATGTGCTATAACATGTAAAACAGGATCATGAAAGGCAACTCATGTAAACACCTTAATCATACTATTGTCTTATTTACATTAAGGCAAATAATTAGATTACTCATGTCCATGTAAACTTAGTCTCAAGTCCCAACCCCAGAAAAAAGGTGTTCCCTGATTTTGATGACATCCTTTCCACAGGGTAGTAGTAAGCTAATGTGATGTTAATTGCATAATGCAAAAAACAAGTGATATTGAAATGTATTAATGCTATTTAAATATATAAAATATGACTTGACGTATACTTTAAACTTGAATTATATTTTTCAGTTATAATGATTAAACATTTTTTTTGTAGAGTCATCTACCATAATTTTGTGGCTCAAAAGTGTCGATTCAGGCACTGTCTTGGCACCTGTTCCATTTTAAAAGTATCGATTTAGCACCGGTATTAAAATAACCCCAAACGATACTCAACCCTATTCATTACATATAGCAAAACTCCAGAGGAAATGTGGATAGCGTGGTGACGCAATGACGTTAATCGAATTATATGCTATAGCATGTAAAATGGGATCATGAAAGAAACATTCAAAAAGGCAACTCATGTAAACAACTTAATCATATTATTGTCTTATTCAGATTAAGGCAAATCATTTGATGAGTACTGATTACAATGTAAATGCAGTCACTGTAATCCAGATTTCCTAAGTGAGAATTATTATTGATAACCGTTGTGCTGCTTATTTCTTTGTCTCAATTCTTTGATGGATACAAACTTGCAAAAGAATAGCATTTTATTTGAAACAGAAATCTGTTATAACCTTAATTTTGTATTATTCAAGACATTACCTTCCTCTGGGAAGCTAAAGAAAGAGATCACGAAGATGCATTTGAAGAAGAGAGAGTGAATGAATCTTTAATCTTGCGAGAGAGTGTAAATCCCCTATACGTTTCCCTTCAACGGAAACATCCAGTTGGCTGTTTAAAATTCTTCTCAGCACTAAATGAGGTATTTAAAACTTTGAGATTGGCAGGAGACGGGGATTATTCCCTTGTGATTGGCTCCTCTTTTGCGGCTATTGCACTGAAACTCCTTGATCATTTCACAGGAAATGACTTTGGGAGAATAGAGACACCATTCAGGCGGCAAGTGTCTTAGACTCACGTAACAACTCTGACTCCTGAACCTGTGATACAAACCAGCTCTAACACTCGAGTAATTTAATTGTACAATCAATCACTTTAAAAAGGCGATTAGCTGGCTCACTCAGGAAGGAGTAACTAGTTATTTGATAAGACAAATAAACCAAACAGAAGTACAAATTATCTACGGCAGTATAGTCTGAGAATGTGTTGACCATCTTATTCCATTTGGACAAACTGGAAATATTTATCTTTTCTTAATGAATTAAAGAATGATACATACATTTTATCATAAAAATTATGAATGCAACATATTTTATTAAAATCGAAAAAATTAATATTTATAAAGAATGAAATGCATGGAATTTTACAGACACCCAGAAGGGACGTGATGGTGAGGGGAAAAAATAGGAAAATAAATGTTTAAGTTTTTGCATTATCTCGCTAAAATGTTTTATGAGGGAATGCAAAGATGTTTGCGTTCCCTCACAAAACTGTTATTAAACAAACATTTTCTGTTCACTTCATACATGTCAAGCTTCCAGTTTTTGCCAAGATTCTCCCGTATTTTATTATTCTATCCTGCTATCACCTTATCATTAAGTATTTTCCCAGTTTTGTCATATATTTTTAATCTTGAAAGCACATTGAAATTAATTTAAAAAAATTCTGCATTCACTTTCTATCCATTAAAGCTGTGTGTCGATCATCGCCATTCATATGCAACCTCTGAATCAGCGATATGTATAAGCGCTGACTGACGGACGCGCTCCATATGATAAACTGATCCCAGATCAGCCATTTACAGTGGCACCTCTGTTATCAAACAAGTGAAGAGCATCAAATGAATCTCTCATTTTGTTTTGTTTGATAACAGAGGTGTCACTGTAAGAATGCACAGGTTTATAATGAGAGAGTTCGATTACTTCAGTAACTGTTTGTGCTCATTTAAGAGAACATTATTTGTGTTTAAAATAATACATGCAGGACAGACATGTTTACATATTATTACGAGTATTTGTCTGTTTAAACAAACACCTGAATCCCAAAGTGTCCTGCACTTTCGCTTATTTGTACAGAAGTTGATCTGGGATCAGTTTATCATATAAAGTGCATCCGTCAGTCAGCGCTTACAGTACAGTACATTCGCTGATTCAGAGGTTGGATATGAAAGGGAACGATCGACGCACAGCTTTAATGGAAAGAAAGAGTATGCAGACATTTTTATATTAATTTCAGCGTGCTGTAAAATAGATATATAAAAATATATGAGAAATCTGGGAAAATACTTAATGAGAAGCTAATAGCGGGATAGCATTGTAAAATATTGGAGAATCCCGGTAAAGATGGGAGGGTTTACATGTATGAAGTGAACAGGAAGTGTTTGTGGAAAATCAGTTTTGCGAGGGAACGCAAACATAAAAAATAATAATAAATAATAAAGTTTATTAAATTAAATACTTGAAATATTTAATTGTGGTTTCTGAAATATTGATAAAATCTGCATTTTTCTTTGTCATAGTTTTTTTACAAGATTTAAATTTAAGATTTTTAAATTAAGAATTTGTCTTTTTTGTTCTGTTTTTAACAGTAAAATTGCTGAAATAACAACATAAAGCAATTCTATTACTAATTTAATTCAAGCACTTTCAAGGACCTCTGTTTTTAAATGCTTTGCAGACTTTGAATCCAGGCTGGGAATTCAAGTACATGAACGCTGTTAATTAAACAATTGTACTCTAGTGCTTATGTTTAAAAAACTAGTTTGGTACATACTGTACTTAACGCACATACCTTAATGCCAACAAAGTCCACTGGAATGATTGGGTTTTCAAGAGAGGGCAGAAGAGACTCGTCCATCCGCTCACCCACCATCACCCTGGTGGCCACATCAATGAAGTCCACACCGATAGTTTTAGAGACGAAAGGGAAGGATCGAGAGGCACGCAGGTTACACTCGATCACCTGTAACAGAGACATATGATTCTTAGTTACCAGCAGCCATATTACAAATATAGAGCTGAATGATTAACTTCTTCCCTACTATGAAGTAATGGTTTTCAATGGAAACAAATTGCTATTAAAAAAAACCCTAAATCTGAAATATGTCCAAATGTTATTAGTCTACTTGCGATTGAAAAATGTATGATTAAATCATATCTTAAGTAACAGTATAGACATTTTTCAAGTAGAACTTGGCAGCAATAACTTACCATTACATCATTGCCTTTCACTAAAAATTGAGTGTTAAATGGCCCCGAAATCTCAAACGCCTTCGCAATTTTCTGAGTCGCAGTCTTCACCTAAAAATAAAATGTATACATGTATGAAAAGGACAAGCAATAACTCAAAATCTTTACATAAGCATAGCAGAACCCATAGATCATAGTCTGAGTAATGCATTTCCTGTCAAATAAACACCAATCAAGTATACAGCTTGAAACATTACATACGAAGCGCTAAAAGTTTGGTATCAACTCTGATAAACTGCGAGCGGATGAAAAGAGCAGCCTGTGACTGACTGCCGGCCCTCTGAGAGACTGTTGGTAAGTTTGCAGGGAATAAACACGCTTTGTCAGATGCGTTTTAAGTAGCAGACTGCACAAACTATTTTTGACAGGCCCCTTTGATTCAGCTTGAAGGAGAATGAAAAGTCACATCTGCGGCTCGTGATAAAACACAATCAAGACCACACTATTCTGAAGTGAAAAAACTTTAGATTGAATATGACACTGGCATTTTCTTGAGACTAGCTGCAGATTTGTTTTTTTCTGTTTAGGCTGCAGTGTTTTTGCCAGCACACAGATTGTCATTGTAACATACCCCCAACCTGATTTCACCAAATAGGACATGTTCCTGGATTAAAGTTGATTCTGGTACAACAACCCAATCAGCCAACAGAATTAAAAGATTTGTGTTAAGTTTAGGCGTACGGTTAGGTTTATGCACTGCTACATGTTTGTTATCCAACTTTTTGGGAATATTTTATAGTTATGCCTGGATTTGGGGGTAGGGAATAGGTATAGATTACATTTTCCAACAAAAATGATGTTTCAGGATCAACATAGATGTTGATCCAGGATCGCGAGGATGTGCGTAACAACACAAAATTGTTCTGTTGAATTGTTTCTTCATAAGGACAGTAGACAAACTGTCAAAAACTAAAAAAAAAAAAAGAGTGTGTTTGATTAAAGAAAACACCTGATATAAAAACCTGGTATACCATCAACCGAAAAAAAGAAGAAATAAATATCCAAACAGTCCGGTTGGGTTTTAACAATATCCGATAAACCTTTAAAGACAGATTTATGTACGTTGACAAATAGCATTGACAAATCTCGTCCATGCAGTAAAACTACATTCGCCAACATTAACCAATCAGTGCCATAGTGAACAAAGCACATTAAAATATATCCTAAGCTCCATCCCCTTATGTGAAGCACTGCAAATTATGTAATCTAGTCTCAAATTACTTTGTACGTATGCATAAACACAACCAAGAGTAGTCCTTTCCCTTATCAATACCGTTAAAGGCATAGTTCAGCCAAAAATGAAAGTTTACTCATTATTTACTCACTCTCAGATGTTTCCAAACCTTTATAACACTAAAGAAGATATTTAAAGAAGAAGAAAGCTGAAATCCCATGACCATTCATTTCCTTAGTAGGAAAAACAAATACAATAAAAGTCAATGGTTACAGCTTTCCAGGATTCTTCAAAATATCTTCTTTAGTGTTCAACAGAAGAAAGAACATTATAAAGGATTGGAACAAGTGTATGGTGAAGAAATGATGACAGAATTATATTTTTTGGGTGAACTGACCCCTTTATATGTCTTGTATCTTTATCTTCAATTTAAAGTTTGAAGTTCATAATGTTGTGATAACTTTGTTTCATAGCTTTTAATTGTTTATTAAAGACTTTTTAAAATCTGTATACATCCAGAACAAGTGCTGGTGAAAAATGAAGCTAATTCACTCAGTAACAAAAGCATTTATAAAAGTGGTTTGTCGGAGCATTGTGAAAAATGTGGACAGGCAAAATAAAATAAACGCTTGTCTATTTTGTATTACACACAGCAAGCTTTTGTGAATGAAAATTAAACTGGCACCTTCTCTAGAGCCCCCTGGCTGATGGTCTGGGTGGGCAGCATGAGTGTGGCGTCTCCTGAGTGCACTCCTGCATCCTCCACATGCTCTGTGATAGCATGAGCCAGAACCTAGAACCGCAATTATACATTAAAAAAATATGTTTAGTACAGTAGCTATCACTTACTTATGTCTAGACATGTTGTTTTTAAAGATCATGGATTGTCTCATATAACACTATATTCTCACGCATTAGCAGACCTAGAGGTTTTATTCATTTTAAAAGAGTCTTCATTACTTCATTTTAGTACATGGCTCAAACCTTTAGCCAAATATCCAGCCTGATCTCATGAGGAAACGCAACTATTTTATGTTTTGTCAGTTTAGTGGCTAATTCACACAAGTTCAGTCGTACAAAAATGTATGATTTTTGTGTATGAGGACACGTGGCACCTAAACCCACCAGTCATTGAGGGATAAGCAAACTGTACAAATGAGATTGTATGAACTCATACAAGTTAGCCACTAAATCAAAAAGCTACGAATTGCCGTGAGATTGTGTTGAAACATCAAATTTCCAGACTTCCTTCTCTCATTGTATGAAAAGCAGAATTTCCATGAAATCTAATGGAAAAAAAAAATGGTGACTGTTGTGCTTATGTATTATAATACTAATAACAGTATTAAAATGGTTTGAGCTCAAATACCATTTTGCTTGACTTGTATAACCACTATGAAAACGACAATGGAGTTTGAAAAACATCTACTGTAGCTACTTTCTGTTTGTGTGGCTGTGAAAGCTCCCAGCCCTACTGTATATTTGATAGCCAGCATTTTACAAACATTACATTTAGCATTTGTGTCATTAATTTTAACAACCAGTCTTTGAAGTGGACATTTTGCAGCCAGAGCTCCTATGATTTAGATTATCAAACAAATTTTAAAATTCCATGATATTCCAAAAAATCCCTGACGCGTGCATGGAAAGTAAATATACTAATAAACTACTGTAGTATAATTGTTTTAAATCAGCTGGAACACACGCACTGTTCGGATAAATCATGAAAATAACAGATTGAAGTTCGCCAAAAAGTATCTGTAATTCCTTCACTCAGTTGAGTAGCTCTAGACCTCAGCCCTACTTGTCAGATGAAAGTCAGAATGTCAGTTGACAGATGAATATGACAACTTTCTGCTGTAATGAGCATAACAGGTTTTACCGCAGAGAAGCAAGTACACATTGCATGTTCTACTGCATTTTCTGTTTACCTTGACTTGTCACAGCTTGAGTGTTAAATGTGTGTGTGTGTGTGTGTCGAAGTGACCTGCCATGTAGTAACTTTTTACAAGCATGAGCATGCAGTTTTGCACAAAAGCTAACAGCGAGTATACATAATACATTATGTTGAATTTTGTCAGCAAATGACAGTTCTTTGACATTTTAAAATGTTCAAAGCTTAATGCTGGTGGTTATTCACTGCCATTATATGCTCAAATGCAAGAGGGACATTTAATTTAGTTTAACAAAAAAAAGAAAGAAGGAAGGGCATAGCTTGGATATCAGGGTCAGTACAGGAGCACTCAATTTTCATTTTTGGGTGATTTACCTGTTTAGTTTAAGCTAAGAAATATCATGAAAGTCTTTAAGTAATTACTAGTTTGTGAAAGTCGTTTCAATAAACGTTCAGTTTCCTAAGTTATTCAGTTTTGTTTTGTGGTAATTTCACCGGCCACTATATTAGGTACACCTGTCCACTACTTGTTAATGCAAACTTCTAATCAGCCAATCACATGGCAGCAACACAATGCACTTAGGCATGTTGACATTGTCAAGGCGATCTGCTGCTGTTCAAACTGAGCATCAGAATGAGGAAGAAAGGTGGTTTAAATTACTTTTAATGTTGCATGGTTGTTGCAGTTTATTTCAGAAACTGCTGATTTACTGGGATTTTCATTGCACAACCATTTCTAGGGTTTACAGAGAATGGTCTGAAAAAAAGAAAATATCCAGTGAGCAGCGGTTCTGTGGGCACAAATGCCTTGTTGATGCCATAGGTCAGAGAAGAATGACCAGTCTGGTTTAAGCTGATAGAAAGGCAACAGTTAATCAAATAACCACTCGTTACAACTGAGGTATGCAGAAGAGCATCTCTGAATGCACAACACATCCAACCTTGATGCGGATGGGCTACAGCGGCAGAAGACCACACCAGGTGCCACTCCTGTCAGCTAAGAACAGGAAACTGAGTCTACAATTTACATCAAAATTTCACAGTAGAAGATTGAAAAATGTTGCCTGGTCTGATGAGTCTCAATTCTGCTGCGACATTGGGATGGTAGGGTCAGTGTAATGGTGTGGGGGATATTTTCTTGGCACACATTTGGCCCATTAGTACCAAAGCTTCGTGTCAATGCCACAGCCTACATGAGTATTGTTGTTGACCATGTCCATCCCTTTATGACTACAGTGTACCATCTTCTGATTGCTACTTCCAGCAGGATAACATGCCATGGCATAAAGAGCTAATCATCTCTGACTGGTTTCTTGAACATGACAATGAGTTCACTGTACTCAAATGGCCTCCACAGTCACCAGATGTGGTGGAATGGGAGATTCACATCATGGGTGTGCAGCCAACAAATCTGCAGCAACTGCGTGATGCTTTATTGTCAATATGAAAGAATTACAGCAGTTTTGAAGGCAAAAGATGGTCCTAATAAGGTGTAGCTGATATAAAATAATAATAAAGTGGCCGATGAGTGTATATTTGATAGCAATTTCTAATACAGTTTCAGTTTGGGTATGAACAGTCAGATTCATAGTTTAGCCAATCATGAGGCTTAAATGCAATTCTGTGTCACAACACAATTCTCTATTAGTGTAGTTCAGACCAAAACAGCCAACGTTTAAGATTATACCCAGTGTAATGCAAAATAAACATGACTTCATACTTTTAATTGTACTCTGCACAGAGATTGGGTGAGAAATAAAGGATGAAACAAAAGAGCCAGAACATATTGCAAGCAATTTTCCAGATGGAAGCAGCCTGAGCCATTTCTTTTTTTGTTTTTAATTGTTTGTCTTCTTTTTTGTTTTGAGTGGGTGTGTGGGATAGAATAATGTTCTAAAACTCTCACGCAATAATCTGTTGAAAAACAGTAGCATCTCTCTCACCTTGCCCATCCTGGCCACCGCATCAACCTCCACCTCTCTGGCACCTCGGACGAATTTAGTGATGACCACTGGGTGATCCTGTTTTAGAGAAAATGCAGTAAATGTTGGCTAAGAAATGTTCCCTAAGAATGCTGCAAAGCATTATGAAAGTGTTCTAGGTAAGCCCCCTTGTTAAGCTGTACATTGACAAGGACAGAGTTTCTGAAGTGCTTTGCTGAATTGCTAACCGTCTCTTACAATCTTACAAACAGGATCTCCCTGTTACTAAAGACAGGCAGATTGACTACCGTATGGTAACTTAGACTTTTAGGTTTTAATTAACCTGTATTGCAGATGTATTAACCTGTTAAATACCTTGTTGATTATTTTTTATATTTGTAGTCGTCCTTGGTAGAGATAACTGTGATTTTATGAGGAACACTATAATAAAAAATAATTGATTTAAATTTAATAATTTATTTACAGCTTTTGTTTTATAATTTCTATCAACATGCACACACTCTTTCATTTAGTATCACTGAGATCGTTGAAGGAGTTCATTCTTTTATTCAGCGACACATTAAATTAGTCAAAAGGGGCAGTAAATTACATTTTTAGTAAACTGTAAAGTAAATGCTGTTCCTTTTAAAATGTATTCCTAAAAAATGAATGCTTTCACCCAAATCTCAAGCATCACAACAGTTTTCAAATGTGATACTTATGTTTTTTTTTTACAGTAATCAGCACATTCAATGTTTGTCTGATGCCCTACTGCACATAAATGTTCAATGTAAAGCAATGGTTTCAAACTAAAGTACAGTAACACTTTACTTTACTGCAAGGTGTCTGTTACACACATTTTGTATACTAACTATAGTAATTATATTTAATTATGCAAAATTACATGCAATTAACCCTGAACATAACCCTTTAGTAGTGACTGGTATCTTTTATTCTGTATTTTGGGGGTACTATTAACATACATAAAGTGAAAACTAAATTACTGTAAACTTGTGCTTATGCACTCAGGATTGGCCCATTCATGAAGAACACGATGAAGTGATTTTGCTGGAAACTACTAAACTGTCTTAAATGAAAAACAGTAAGGGGCAACAGGAACACACGATGAAAATCAATACTGACCCGAGATGCAGGATAACTGGAGCTGCTGCAAATGTGCTTTGTTTGCCTTTATTTTTTAAAAGTGCTTTGGGGCATTTGTTTCAGGATATACTTGAGGAATAATTTCAAGAGCAATCATATGTTATAATGAGCAAAAAATGGTGCATATTACATAATTCATGGCTGGTGCATTGCTTGATTCATACAACAAACCCAGAGCTCTTCACTGGAGTTTTTTTTGTGTGGCAAAAGTCCAAATGGCTAAATCTTCTGAACTCACCTGCGAGACTTGTGTGGCTTCCTCTAGGAAACGTTTCATCTCATCCTCACCGTAAACCACATTCATAGCCGAGCCACTGGAAACAGAGAAAGAGTCTCATCATTCATCACTTCGACACTTAAATGAACCCATCAGGAAATAATATGACAAAAAAAACATGATTCAATGGTTGTGGAGTCAAACAGAACAAAAAGGAAGATATGCAGAAAGAAAGAGGCAAAAAGCCGACTAGAGAAATATATTTGGGTCAGCTGCTCCTCTAGGCGATCGGCAATGAATTTGTTTCATATTAAGAGGGGGGATTTTTTCTTACTGATTTTGAGGGTTATTTTAAAGGAGTCAGACCTGCTGCTGACATTGATGGTATATCAAGATGTCTATGACTGACAGATAAAGTGTTGAATAAACAGATAAATCATTAAACAATAATTCTCTCACTTTCCAATAAGGTTTTATTAGTCAATGTATTTACTAAAATTAACTAATTATGAACAATAGCTGTACAGCAATTATTCACCATTGTTCATCATGTGCTAATGCATTTTAACATGAACTAATAATGAACAGCTGTACTTTCATTAACTAATGATACTCATTCATTCATTTTCTTGCCGGCTTAGTCCCTTTATTAATCTATGGTCACCACTGCGGAATGATCCGCCAACTTATCCAGCATTTTTTTTACGCAGTGGATGCCCTTCCAGCCGCAACCCATCTCTAGGAAACATCCATACATTCTCATTCACACACACATACACTACGGACAATTTATCTCACCCAATTCACCTGTACCACATGTCTTTGGACTTGTGGGGG
>CAIGQQ010003610.1:2276129-2306518 GCA_903798035.1 Danio albolineatus | reverse complement strand
ATTCATTCATTTTCTTGCCGGCTTAGTCCCTTTATTAATCTATGGTCTGTGAAAATAAAGTGTAAAATAAAGTAAATAAAAATAAAATAAAGTGTTACCAGTGATTCATTAAATTGATCAAATTTGATAGTAGATAAGACTTTTACTGTATTAAAAAAAATACTACAAATAAATGTCACACCATTAAGAGAACCACGTTCACATGAAAACAACGCTAAAGCACACAGCCACAATGTAGACATCACATGCTCAAGACACCACCAGTACCAACAGAAGACACGATAAATGAAGAAACGAAGAAACAAGCACACCAGGGACGTGCAGAGACCTTTTAAGGGGCAGGGGCTCAAATGGAAAAAAGGGCACTTTTTATTAAATAATAATAATTCCACTTTAATAAATAAAATATATTAAAGGATATTTCACCCTAAATTCACCATGCACTCTTAAAAGGTCAGTTCATTCAAAACTGAAAATTCTGTCATTTAATCATCTTGTACTTGCTCCAAACCTGTTTGACTTTTTTCTTCTGTTGAACAAAGTAATATTTTGGAGAAAGCAGGAAACCTGTAACCATTGACTGTCATGGCATTTGTTTTTCCTGCTCTGGAAGCCAATGATTTCAGGTTTATAGCTCTCTTTAAAATATCTTCTTTAATCTTTAATTCTTTAGTGTTCAGCAAAATAAGGAAACAAAGATGTGGAGCCACTTGAGGTTGAGTAAATGTTCAATTTTGGGTGAACTATCCCTCTATAATCTATTATTTTTGTTTGAGTTTTTTTTTCTGTTGAATAAATTTGACATTTGTTTTGACATTTGATCATTAATGCACTTTTTAAACAATTAAAATGTTAAATAATTTGTGCCACAACTTTAGGGCATGCAAAGTCAGATTAAGCTGTAAAACCATCAGCACTACAGTATATCTATTTTTCAGAATGCATAATTAAATAGATTTATTCATGCAGAATAAATTATTTATTTAAAATGTGTGATTTTATCTTGAAAACCCAGTTTTTATTGTAAACACCCAGCAGACGGAAGGTGCGTAAATCACTTTATCAAACAGCAAAAGGCAACACTTCATACAATGACCAATCTATGGCAAGTACATTGTCTCAAACCACACATTATTAAGAGATGTGCATTTTGAGTTGTGGTTCATAAAACGAAGACAGATGCCAGCTGCTTACCATTGTGCAATGGAATCAACAGTCAGCAATATGTTGCACGAACACATCAGTATAGTAAAGTGAACATACAAAAAGAAGAGGGAAATGTACTGAGATGGCCCTATGTGTATCTCTCAAGTTTGTACTGTGTTCCACCACGGTCCAGATGAACTGGCAGAGTTCCTGTCAGGGCTGAAGTTGCTGAGAGTCTGAGCCTGAGGCACGAGTTTAGGCAATTTAATGAAGCCAACCACAGCTGGCACCAAACACAGAGAGGGATGAAATCATACAGAGCAATAAATAGTCAAACAAATGAAAGTTCTTTGGCAGTTGGAATTTTCTTAAAAACTAAAAGCAGAATCACTTTCACTGCTGAGACTGTACTGTGTGTGGGTGTTTGTTTGTAACATATAAAGAGTTTGAGAAAGATAAATGGATGTGCTAAAGCGTGTTGCTTTAATTTAGCTTTAGTTCCATGTGTTGCAAATCTAGTTTCAAGAAAATCAGATTAAAATTTGCGTTCTGTACTTTCGACTTCCTCTACACTTGGCACAATGTGAGTCAATTTATTTCTGTGAAGAAAAAAAGAACGAAACTAAACTGGTCTCAAAGTAGACAGTAGCCTTTAGGTCAATATCTTATGAAGATAAATAGAAAAGTGCTCCAGTGATGAAAGAGATTTTATGAGTGAGACGTGTAATGGTAAAAAGGCAGAATTTACAGCTATTACTGGGTGGCTTGGTTTAATTTTCCCATTGAGGCATTCAATTTAGAAGCCTGCTGGCTGGTTTTGTGGAAATTAGCTGGTCAAGTCATGTGTCTTAGACAAGGAATGAGATACATCCTACCCAGTATCTCTACAGGCCACTATTAAGAATGTCTGCAAGTTTTTTTTTTTTTTTGCTCTTGATAAATCAGCAGTTGATTACTTCACATTGTTTACCCTTTAGTTCAGATTAATCTAATATTGAATATGTTAAGGTCACACTTTATTTTGATGGTCCGTTTGTTGAATTTAAGTTACATTGCAACTAATTCTCATTAGATTATAAAGTAAGTAGACTGTTAGGTTGGGGTTAGGGTTAGTGTATGAATGTCTGTTGAATGTCAGTATCAACATATATTATGTAGACAGTCTACTAATACTCAAATAAATAGTGTTACCTATATTAATTAACTGAATCAAAAACATAATCACTGCCATTATTTGACTAATTTTGTGTTTTTTTCAAACTGTCATTTAACTTAGGTTGCATGTTTTTTGGATGGTGGGAGGAAACCGTTAACCACGTGAGCATGGGAAGAACTCCACACAGAAACGTTGGCTGGCTTGGTAAGGACTAAAACCAGTGACGTTCTTGCTGTGAGGCAACAGTGCTAACCACTGGGCCAAAGTGGAAAAGAGGAGGAGAAGGGGTGGAAACGGAAAACGAAGATGGCTGTTATATGGAACTTTAGGTATTTAAAGTGGCTTAAGAATTGTCTGACCAGCTGCAAGCAATCATAAGCATGTGATCCTCTCGAAATTTATAAATAAACTTCACATCATAGTGGTTAAATTGAATGATGAGAGCTTCCTTAAAAACTTTATTTTGATGGTCCATTTAAACATTCTGATGACTATAAGTACCTTTGCAACTGTGTCTCGGTTAACTTTCATATACTTACACATACTTTTAGAGCATAAACAGCTTATTATGTTACATGTTAGCTGTATACTCTAGTTAATGCTGAGTGACACAATACTGTTTACTAGAATCATGCTTTTTTCACTAGAGCCTAAATAGTATTTAAATAGTAGCAATCTATTTCAATTTCAATCTCAATGGGGCATAACAGTAGCGCAGTGGGTAGCATGACCGCCTCACAGCAAGAAGGTCGCTGGTTCAAGCCTCAGCTGGGTCAGTTGGCATTTCTATGTGGAATTTGCATGTTCTCCACTTGTTCGCATGGGTTTCCTCAGGGTGCTCTGGTTACCCCCACAGTCAAAGACGTGGTATAGGTGAATTAGGTAAACTAGATTGTATGTGTGTGAATGAGTGTGTATGGATGTTTCCCAATGATGGGTTTCAGCGGGAAGGGCATCCGCTGCATAAAACATATGCTGTATAAGTTGGCGATTCATTCCACTGTGGTGATCCTAGATAACAATTAACTGTAAACCTGAACAAAATGTCCACAGTATACCATCATTTATTTTATTTGGGCTTAACAGGATTAGTAAATTGCTATTTTGAGGTTTTTTGTCCCCCAATCACTGCTCTAATTGCTGTAGTTTATGAGATGGACGCTCATAGAAGAGATGGATTATTAAAGAAATAAACTTTTGGTGTTTTCAGCAAACATGCATGGTATAATACCGCTAAAAAACCTTGAAAATGTCATTTTTCTAAATTAAGCAAAAACTTAAACTTACAATAACAACTAATTTATTCCACAAAGAAATATAAGCAATTGAAAGTAGAATAAATGATAACGAGTCACTTTTTTCCCCCACACAATCTGCAAAGAAAAATCCTGCTCTTAACCGTTCCCCTTGTACTCACCTCAGGACATAAGATGGCCGCAGAAGACAAGGGTAGCCCACATTACTGGCAAAGGAAACCGCATCTTCCTGAAAAAGACAGCAAGTTAGATATCCCTTTGCAATCAGCAACATCGCATCAACTAGTCTGTGTTTCAGATGAGGTCAAAAGTCTTGTGCTCTTTTCTCCATTTGTGTTCCAGGCTTGGGCAAAGGGCCAGACAATTACCTCTGACCACATTTATTCACCTTACTTTTAATGCTTTCTGAACAACTTCACAGAGAGAAAAAACATTAAATCAAACAACTCCCAACCTGAATTACTGTATTAGCAAGTGTAATTGTTTTTAGTTGATCACATTGGTAGATGATCTGCCAAATTAGAGCTAAACTATGCAATTTATATTGAAAAATAAAATAATAAAGTAAGAATTATATTAAAGGGGACCTATTATGCAAAAGTCCCTTTTATAAAGGGTTTGAACACAGTTGTGTGGCAACCGTCTGTGAATATAACCAGCTTCTAATGGTAAAAAATTATTAATTAATTTTTTTATCATCACACTTGATATGACCAGTCTGCAGAAACACTTTGATTGACATTCTCCCTTTGTACATGTCATCAAAGGGGGAAAAGCCTGCCCACTAGTGATGATCTCTCCCTTACTAGCATGTTGTCTTTGAATCTGCCACTATGCTGACACCCAAGCATTTGTAGCTCTGCCCTCTTTTGAAAACAGGTCAAATCTCATTTCCATTTAAAGCAACAATTAAGATCAAACCCTAAAGCGGACAGTTTCAAAGAGTTATTTTAAATAAATAGTTTTTTAAAAGGTATTTTGAGCTGAATTTCACATACACACTCTAGGGACATCAGAAGCTTATTTTACATCTTGTAAAAAGGGGCAGAATAGGTTAACTTTAAAATATTTAAATATTGATATAATAAAATGTGCCAAAGCAGTTCTAAAATTCCACATATTTGTTATTTACTATATATCTGACGATATTTTGAACAATCTTTTTCAGCAAACTTTTTGAATTTGCAGAATTGATCACTGCACCACCTGCTTTAATGTCAGTACCATTATACAATTAAAAGGGTCGTATTTTGGTTTTGGGGGTCTTCAACAGCAGGCTAATATGCATGCATAGTCAAAAAACACTTTCACTGTCTTATAATATGCATTTATTTTTACCTCATTATCCCTGCAACGCCTATATGAATTGTTCAGCGATTCATTTGTTCCAAAACCCCTCCTTAGCGCGATGCTAAACTGTGCTGATTGGACCGATGACCCAGTCTGTTGCGATTGGTCGACATCATTTAGCGCGAGAGAATGCCCACTCTAGTCAGAGTGTGTGCGTGAGCATATCTGCCAACACTCGTTTTTATCGGGATTCGCCCGTATTTCAGACACCTCACCTCCGAAACTAACCCCCCGGTCTCCCAGCATATGCTCTATTCTTAACCAGAAG
Source organism: Danio albolineatus (assembly GCA_903798035.1). NCBI lineage: Eukaryota > Metazoa > Chordata > Actinopteri > Cypriniformes > Danionidae > Danio > Danio albolineatus. The sequence goes on along the minus strand of CAIGQQ010003610.1, from coordinate 2,301,342 downwards.
TAAAAACAGTGAACACATTCAGTGTTAATGCACACAGCGGCAAAAGTGGAACCATTTTGAAATAGGACCACCGCGTGTGTGTAGGAGATCTGATGTGGCCACAGCAACGACAAATAGCAGTGAAACGCACGTTCACAAACACATTTTAATCCGTAAACAAAGCGCCACGCGACGCGTTTACAACATGCTTTTAGACACGATATGAGAATAAAAGTTAACCAGATCCACTACAAGCGGTTAAAAGTTATAAAACACAATTAAATGCATAATTTACAAGCTAGAGATAACAATGAGGCAAGCGTTTTAATCGTACATACTCACTTGTTGGATAGCAGGCCAGATTCACCATCAGGCCACTGGGAAATGTCCCAGTGCTCCGAATCCTCCGTTGTAAGCGTGTAGATTTCAGAAGCACTCCTCAGAGGGAACACAGCACAAGGCTGTTGTTTGTGGGCGGGGTTGGGGTTTTGAATCTCCCAGGGCTGCGCACGCACAAATGGGCGAGGCTTATGTTTCGAGTTCAAGTCATGCCGAAACGGCTAAAGACTCGTAAGCACGGCGATTCGTTTGAGGAACTATGAGTCGACTCTTTTATGGATGAATCAATTTAAACACTGTGCATTTTCAGATTTAAGCCTTAGCTGGACATTTCACTTCACTTAGAGCTGTGTTACACACTGCATGCAAGCTCATTTTCAAAAACCCATAATAGGGGCTCTTTAACAATGCATCATAAGATACCAATTATGCAGCAAGATAAGTTGATTAAGAAGTGCATCCCAGGACAGGAATGGCTGGAAATGCTGTGTGGCATAAAGAAGCAACGGAACACTGTCCATCTAGCCAGAAACAGCACACTGAACAAACCGAAGAATCCCAAAAGATTCTGCTGATCCCAACTGCTCTTCTGGCTTGTTTTAACAACAGAGAGACCATTAAAATGCTGGATGTACCCTCAGCAGCAAGACCAAGACCAGCGGAGGGTGAGTGGGCAGCGCCGTGGGGCAGAATGCCCTCTCTCTCCCCCTTCATCACACCGACTTCAGCTCTTCGCTTCCATGGCCCGCGGCAAGAAGGCTGGATGTAGCTAACGGACGAGCGAGCATGCTTCCAGTCAACATGTTTCTGCACTTCTAATGTTTGCTGTTTGAAAGCACTCTGCTTCCTCTAGAGTATTCAGGGTGAACGCAGCATTTGTAAAAGTGAAAAGTCTAGAAATGTACAGTAACTATATGGGTAATTTCTTGAAAGCAGGCAATAAATGGAGCAATGAATGATTTATTGAATGACAAAGTGCGTAAGAGAAGCAGGTGGTGTTCATTATTACTGCAAAATTACATCTACTCAACTGACCTCCTTACCATTTTTATTTCTTGGAACGTGACGTGCATCACAAAAATGAAAGAAGAGAATATAATTATTTAGGGTTAAACTAAAAGGACAATATTTACATATTTAACTGTATTGCATCATAATTTTCTTTATAATTTTCTTTTATTTTATTATTAAGTTATTTTGAATTATTTGGGTTTCTCTTCTAAATGCTGTTTTTGATGCTTGAATATATAATTATGTTTGATTCAGATTGTCAGAAAATAGCAGCTAATTTTGTTTTCTGCTGATAGATTGGAACAGTTGATGTATTTCTTATTATTTATATATTTTATACTGTATCTCTGATGAATAAGCATCAATATAAAAAGTTAATCTAAAAGCATTTAAAATTAAGAACCAGTCCTTCATCTCCGCTGAAAAAAAAAACACAGCTAAAGGGCCAGATCTATTGAAGAGACAATATGCCAATGACAAATCTTCTTGAGTGATAAAAAACTTCATTTTACCTCCTAGGGTTTAGTGGCCACATATGTGAACAGCACATTTTAGCTCTTATATTCACAATTGTATACTTTGAATATTTTGTTGAACATTTTTGAATGATACTTTGAAAATTGTTACAGACAATAACAAGATACAGTTTCATCCTGAGGGCGCCACGGTGGCGTAGTGAGTAGCACGTTCGCCTCACAGCAAGAAGGTCGCTGGTTCGATCCCCGGCTGGGTCAGTTGGCATTTCTGTGTGGAGTTTGCATGTTCTCCCCGTGGTTGCGTGGGTTTCCTCCGGGTGCTCCGGTTTCCCCCACAGTCCAAAGACATGCGGTACAGGTGATTTGGGTAAGCTAAATTGTCCATAGTATATGTGTGTGAATGAGAATGTATGAATGTGTTTCCCAGAGATGGGTTGTGGCTGGAAGGGCATCCGCTGCGTAAAACAAATGCTGGATAAGTTGGCGGTTCATTCCGCTGTGGCGACCCCGGATTAATAAAGGGACTAAGCCGAAAAGAAAATGAATGAATGAATGAGTTTCATCCTGCAACTGTTTTGTAGCATATGAAATATCCCAAACACTATTTTTAACTGTCCAAAATGGGCAAAAATGTTTGTTTTTACTTTCTGATAGTCAAAACATGTTCATGTACATGTTTCAAAAATATAAGAGTATGTGGTATTAACCACGAGTCCACATACATAGACTTAATTTTTCTCTTAAAGTACATCATATCAAAATATACTACTGATACATTGGTTATATTCTAATTAGGTTCCAAAAAGCCCAAATAGCAAAGAGAAATAAATTTAAAAAAAAACACATGCAAAAAAAAAAAACAGCTTGGGCCTTAGGGCTCTATTATGGGTTTTGAAAATGACCTTCCATGCAGTGTGCAACACATCCAGCTGAGGTTTAAATTTGAATATATAAGATCTGAAATATAGATTTTTTTAATATAAAAGATTAGACTCAGAGTCATTTAAATGATTCAGCGTTCATCCGGGTCTTTTAGATTATGGTTCGTTCGTTTTACTGGATCGAGCACAGAACATATTTGGTTTTGTTTCGTATTGACGTCGATACGCAACAATACCAAATATTTTCTGTGCCAGATCCATGGAAGGTTTTCAGAGCCAGAACATAAACATGCCTTTCCCTTCATTCGCTAGCAGAGTGCGGGAAAGTGTGGGACTGATCATGACTGAAGATGAGTGAACATTAATGAGTGAACGTTTTGTGATTAATGCAATAACCTACCCTGCAATGGGGAATTCGTTGGCTGTTTGCTAAAGGAAGGATCAGTAAGGACTATTGATGTACAGTATGGGACTTTGTCAGAGCTTGACAGTAACTTTATCAGTACACAGTTCATTGATAGGTTTCTTCCTCCATTTCACAAGTGTAAGTGTGATTAAAATGGTTGCCTCCTTGTTTTCTCTAGCTTGCAAAATATGTATTTAATTGTGTTTTGGTACTTGTAAGCACTCCAAGTGACTTGTACTGTATCTGGTTAATTCCTTATATTCTCAAATTGCATCTAAAACTACATTGAAAACACGACACGTGCTACTTTGTTTACAGATTTAAATGCGTTTGTGAGCTTGCGATCCTCTGCCGTTTGTCATTGCTATGGCCGCCGTCAGCTGTTCTTACACACATGCGACAGTCAAGTTTCAAAAAAGTTCAACTTTTGCCACTGTGTGGATTAATACTGAATGTGTATCATGGTTAAGAATAAAGCAACATGCTGGTGTTTAACTGCTTTGCTTGAATGCACTCCTGCACTCTGACTACTTCAACAATGTTGATAAGCTGTGTTGGGCATTTCTCTCTGTCCCGCGCTGAATGCAGTTGACCAATTGCAAAAGACTGCGTCATTGGACCAATCAGGGCAGATTGGGGTTTGGTTGACTAAATCATATGGTAGCCGTTAGGATAATTAGGTAAAAATAAATGCATATTAAAAGATGAATGTGTTTTTTGACCTTGCATGCATATCAGTCTGTTTTGACCCCCAAAAATGACCTTTTTAAGGCATAATAGGGGCTCTTTAAGAACACTATAAAAGGCATTGAGCAACCTATAAGCATTTGCGTTTATAGAATTCTCCTTTTTAGATGCAAATTCATTAAGGTTTCTTGTAATCACAAATATTTGTCCCATTCATCGTTCATCAAAGGTAACTGTGCTTTGCTTACCAGTGAGCTGAGAGCCCTCCACGGTGCCTGTCCAACACCCAGATCATCCAGTATGGAAGAGAATACAGATCTTTCTTCTGCACGATCAATTTGAGCAGGGTTGGTTCCCAGAATCTTCACCCCGTTCAGGTGCAAGGGCATAGCCAGATTATTGGGGATCTGCCCACCCACAGATACAATACAACCGGTGCAGCCCTGTGGAGGGATAGAAACATTATTCTATGAAACTGACTATCCACATGAATTCTGATCCACACTGCAGTTTATTCTGGTCAAGAGCAGCCCACACAGACTAAAAAAGTCTGACCAGAATGCTAAGTGACCACAAAGTGAACAATAGAGAAGCACAGGGGGAAAAATCATCTATAAAATAAAGACTGAGCAGAAAAAAAAAAAGTAAATAAACATTTTTGTCAACAATGGGCTCTATGCACAGCTAGTGTTTTTCAGCCAATGATAAACTCCCGGTGAAAGCTTAATATGACTATTTTCAATTTCACAAGGTTGCTTTTACAGCATTGATGTTGTAATGTAATTACAATACATTAAGTTAAATAGACTTAAGCATTCATTTAGCTGTTCAAGCGTAAAACGGGATGAAAGACCGTGTAATCGATAACGTCGTCAAGATCAGCAAGAGATCGCAGAAAGTCCATTGAAAATACTGAGGTAAAATAAACCATCAGATTTTAAAGACATGGCGGGAGGGAAAGGAATTGCTTCTTATCCGGTGTGTCCCACTTTATATCGCATATCTACTGTATCAGGCAGTGAAGATCATCCAGGTGGATGCACTAGTGGTGGATGAGGTAAAGCGCTATATAAATGTAAGGAATTATTATTATTAGTATTATTATGAGGCGTAGTGAGTAGCACGCTCGCCTCACAGCAAGAAGGTTGCTGGTTCGCGCCTTGGCTGGGTCAGTTGGCATTTCTGTGTGGAGTTTGCATGTTCTCTCCGTGGTTACGTGGGTTTTCTCGAGGTGCTCCGGTTTCCCCCCACAGTCCAAAGATATGTGGTATAGGTGAATTGGGTAGGCTAAATTGTCCGTAGTGTATGTGTGTGAATGAGTGTGTATGGATGTTTCCCAGAGATGGGTTGCGGCTGGAAGGGCATCCGCTGCGTTAAACAAATGCTGGATAAGTTGGCGGTTCATTCCGCTGTGGCGAACCCGAATTAATAAAGGGACTAAGCCAAAAAGAAAATGAATGATGAGTATTATTATTATTATTATTATTACTACAAATTTTTAAAGAAATCAGACCTAAACATGGCAATTTTATAATAGAGACACATTTCACCGGAGGCTGGCTGACTGAAATAAAAGTCCATGTGCATATGCCCCCATTCTCATCTTTATCACAGCTGTGTGATAAAGTTCAAAGAAAAAACTTTTGTTTTAAAAATATTAACAGTATAGGTCATAATTGTCTCTTTCTTACTGTGTGTAGTTACAAACAAGACCAACATTAGTCGTTCAACTACCAATACAAGTAAAATGGACTATCATTCAAGACAACACCTTGAATATGTATTATTATTATTATGATTAGTAGCAGTAGTAGTAGTTTATGTTTGCTCTGCAAGTACAGTTTTACAAAATGAGCAATAACTCTAAATTATAGCCTTTAATACCCTACCATGACAGATTTATTAGCCACAGGCATCCATTTGTAAACGACCTCAAAAATATTCCTTTAAAAGCATAATAATTACTTGAAATACGCATACATCTGCCAGATGACAAGTGCATTTTATAATTGCGGTTTTGACTCTACAATTTAACATACGATGGATTTGATCTGTCCAAGATCAAAGACAGCAAATTCTGCTGCTGCTTATGAATTTCAAAAAAAAAAAAAAGAAAAAAAAGCTGCTTGCTTCATCGCCTAATATGACAGAGAGTTTGTTTTAAGCAAAGAATGTTTTAATCAAAGCGCCGGTCTGACAGAGAAATGACTATCATCATTGCTCATTCACTGCATGAATTCACAATGATTTTTTTTTTCTGTTCCACTCTTTATAAGCATTGCTCAATGTAGACTTTTATCAACTGGTGTTCACTCTCTCGTCATTTCGGAGATGAACTGTGGTCACAGAAGCTGTTGGGACATGACATGGCATTATTTTGCACTGGCAAATCCAATTCATCACTTTCCTATGGCAACCGCATGTACATGTACCTGTATGCCCACTTCGCCATTCATAAGCAATCTCTGCGCTTCTCTTCAGGCTGCTCTGATCACGCTAACATGATGATGATAAACCCCTACACACCACCTGGGAATTTATTACAACCTCTGTCGAAAACAACAAACACTTGATCAACCCATGCTTTAATCACCACTTTAACTAGCTTATAATGTGACTTAATGGAAAAGTCAATGGCTGTTAGAGAGGTCAGATTTTGCATCATCAAAGTGTCTCTGTCTCTATAAAGGGGGACAGAAATGAGCTTGCTTATATGCTCAGAGGCATTTCCTGGTATATCTCTTGAGATAATGACATCTTCATAAAACAAGGTTCCCATTCTAAGCCAAATATCAAATTCTCTGACGTTCACTGACTAAAACGATGCATTTCCATGACCTATGTTGAGTACTAGGCAGACAAACAGAAAAAATGATCTTTCATCGTGATAGATTACAAATATTTTAAAAAATTTTATAATTTATAAATGATGTTTTTACATTGTAAGGTGCATTCTGAGGAATCAGTTTTGACTGCCTATGTGTAAGAGACAGTATCATTCTCCAAAGTAATGCAGATTATAAGCTCTAGGCACATACGGTCAGACTGCCTATGTGTGAAACACAGTATCATGTCTACAAAGTAATGCATATTGTAAGTTCCAGGCACGGCCGTGTCTTTTGTGTAACAAATGGCTGGGTGATATTTTTAGGCAAGGCCTGGTAAACAAGATTTTTCTACTAAACCTGTAGGTTTTGGTTTCTACTAATAAGTATGCCTACTGCAGATTTTTTCAAGTTCTCATTAAAGGTTTCTGCTTTGAAGATTTCCCAAACATTTCCCCTGGTTTATCTCTTCTTCAAATTCACAACAGTTTTGGTGCCATGACCCGGATAGACTGAAATCTTGCTTGGGCCTTAAACAACTTGGTGCCGTCAACTGGATAGAGACTTAAATCACCATTTTTGTTCAACAATCGCATGCTGTCATGTCACATCAGTTTCAGACATGGTGCTAAAGTCTAAAGCAAAGCTGGAAAGTAACATCTCAAAGTAGGTCAATCTTTCCAATCAGCCTATAACATTAACACTGACTAAAACATGAAATAATGATTCATTTACATGAATTTAAGAGTTTAAATATGACTGAATACCAGTTGCAGAGGCCAATTTGTTTTTTAGTAATTAGCTACATTTTCAGTTCTGTCAGATACCACTTACTGTATGTTATCTAACAGGATACTGTAAAATACATAAATATTAATTTAACACTATTTAACATAAGTGATTACCAGTTGGAATAAATTAACACTGAAAATTAGCAACTAGCATACCAATAGGAAAAAACATAAAACTTTTTAATAATCAATGCCATGATTTGGACAAAAATATGTGAATCTCCCTGACTTTCAATGTTCTTTAATAAACCTGCTAAAATTCCATGATATACAAGAAATTCCATTACCTATGGGAACCCTATAAAACAATAGTCTCAAACTCAACTCCTGGAGAGTTGCAGCTCTGCACAGTTTAGCTCCAACCACCTCCAACTCACACCTGTTTAATAGTCTCTAGTAGTCTTGAATACCTTAAATAGTTGGATCGGCTGTGTTTGATTAGGGTTGGAGCAAAACTGTGCAGAGTTGCGGCCTTCGAGGAATCGAGTTTGAAACCTAAGCTGTAAAACCTCAATTTCTCTTTACCGAACATTCTTGCGAAACAGTTTAAGTCTTTTTACTTCAAGGTTTTTAAGGGACAGTATGATTTTGAAGCTACTAATCAGTGAGATTTTAACTTCATTTTCTGAAATGTTCTGATAAATCACAGACTTGATTTGTTCTCACGGAAACAGAAACAGCATTAAAGTAATTCAAAATTGACTGCTGATTCCAATACAACGGTGTCTATTGCATAATCATATCAGTCGCCAAAATTTTTCAGACACTTCATAAACCAGTGTATTATAGTAGGTGCTCTATTTTACTATTATATATACAACAGAGCTGAATCAAGAAGTGTGTAATATTTACACTCTGCACATCATTTCAGAATAATTTCAACAATGTGTGAGTTGATATTACTGCACAGTGAGAGCACAAACTGTAATATACAAACCGTGATCAATTATCATGCAGCTCTAGATATTTTAAAATCATAACAATTTTACTTTTAACAATCTTAGCTTCTTAATTTGCTCCATAATTCAAAAACGAATCATAATAACTCACACTTTCCTTCAGCTTAGTCCCTTAGTTACTGGACCACAGTGGAATGAATTTCCAATTATTCTGGCATATGTTTTATGTGCTGGATTCCTTCCAGTTACAACCCAGCGCTGGGAAATACCCATACAGTCTCACATTCATACGCACTCACTCGTAAGACTAAAGCCAATTTTGTTTATTCAATTCACCTATCCCACATGTCCTTGGACTGTGGAGGAAACCTGAGCACCCAGAGGAAACCCACGCAAACACGGGGAGAACATGCAAACTCCATCTTTCTTGCTGTTAGGCAAGTGCTTGCCAATGAGCCTCATAAGGTAACCATTTGATTATAATAATATTCTCTGCACAAAAAGATGTATGTTTCCTTCCAATCTTTAGAGAGATTATTTAGAGTTTATCGTCATATCAGGTTCAATGGCAAAACCATGATAACATTTAGTTTAGTTTCTATAATACATAATTATGTAACAATACTACCAACAAGAAAAATATGTCAAATAGGATAAAAAAAATGTAAAAAATCTTTCAAGATTTGTTTTGATTTAAAAAAAAATCCACAATTTTTAAATGATACATATTTAAAAATAACCCAAAGAAGTCTCTCCCGATTAAAAAAAATAATTGTCTCATAGCATTAAGGCATTGCAAAAATATGTTATACATTTGTTATGTTATACGGATGTTATTGCAATACTGAAATTTTGGAGCAAGTTCCCCATTAAGTAAATGGCCACGAGTGATTCCAATACAACATCTTGTCTAAATAACCTCATTGAGTCTTGAGAAACAAATAATAACATTTTCTAAGGGCTGGATTTCAAAAAGCGTATTATTTGATACCATTCTGCTAGCCATTTATGTAGAATGTAGCTTTTAATAGGAGGTTTCGAGTCTGAAGGTGTGATTTTGCAGGCTTTAATTCTTCCTGTAAAAGCTGTTTTGGCAACTCTGTCTCTCTCCATTTATTAATAATTATTCCTATCATAACAACCACAACACAGTAATTTGTTATTCTTTATCTTTGCTATTAAAATAACAAATACGTAAATAAGAAACACAATACAAAACAAAACAGAGGACAGAAGCTTTATTATATTGAGACCTAATGTACAGATGTAATAAAATCTGTGTGCTATTTAATTATTTTTAGTAGTAGTAGTAGCAGTAGTATTAGTATTATTTTAAATACTGAATATTATGTTTGTGTGCATCAATGCAGAATCATTCACATCAGTATTGTTTTACACTGAAAACACTGTTATAATCCACATCTAAAATTTTAATTCTAATTATTGCTTAACAAATTTTCAGATTTTTATTTATTTTTGTTGCAGCTAATTGTATTGCATATTCCATTATTTTTCAATATTGCATAGGCCTAATAGTATCAACAATTAAAATCATTGTATTTTCTTTTATTTGTACTGTACTTTGAATCTGCATACTGTAAGATGTTAGCAAACATACTAGTACAGTATCTACTGCAGGAATAATGATATGATACAGATATAAATGTCATTTTCAGATTTCCCAAAAAAGAATCAAATGCTGTGATTCATTTTGAAATGCCTATGGAGAAAATGAATGGGAAACTATTTTACGAACCAGTGCAGGTAAAAATGGGGGCCATCACCATTTTGTTTGAAATCTGGAGAGATTTTAAAATACCAGCCCAAGCATTAAACGCTCCGTAGGCAGTGGAAACACATGATCTTGTTTGTACAGAACACTGTTGCATAAACCGTCTAACGCTGATGGCAACAGCTGTGGAGTTTGTCCTGCTGTGATATTCATATTAAGACCAGCGGACCTCTTGTCTACAGTCACACATTGAGCATCAAAAAAGTAAATGAGGAACTCTTCGCACTCTACAGATAGTTTGTGGCCTGTTTTTTATAGCAGATGCTGCTGTTTCTTTCCACAGCAAGCCTAAAAAAGTATAATACGTTGACTCTTATATACTTTCAGACACAAGATGAGGAGTTTGGAACATTGTATTAAACAGGTTATTTTCATGAGGCAGCCAACAATATTGGAGAAAATCTTTTTTTCACAGTTTGAAGACGTAGCATGCTGCATGATAAAAGATCAGGATTCTTATCTGGGATTGAAGTGTGGTGAATAGAAACAGGTTGAAATTGATGGGATTGTATTCGTTTCCATTTAGGCTCAACAAATGCTGTTTTATATGCATGTACTATACTCTACAGAAACATTAAGGTCATGCCACAGCTCCTGTCCACCAAACCAAAACCATCATTGTTTTTGCTTACTGAAATTGTTAACGTAAGTGTTAATTGTAACATTGAGTACGTTTACGTGGACACCAATAATCCAATTTTAATATGATTAAGACAATACTCTGATTCCGAGTCTACCATGTAAACAGCAATTTCTGATTAACTTAATCTGACCAAAGTCATAAGCAAACTAAACAGAAATGACATTTAGACATGTGGAGTATGCCGACTTTAGTCTCATTATTGAAGTGCAGGACAGACATGTAAATACTGTCAAACTATTAACAACATGTATGACTTTTTTGCTTCGTTTTGCAAAAGGATATTCCACACACAGCTGTTTGACACTATTCTTTGCACCTACCCAGTCAGTAAAGGACCACAGATACACACATCATAAAATAATTATTACTATCTTTTTATGTCGTGATCACGACTTAATTTTCTCTGTAGAGTGCGAAGACTTAATTTTCTCGTGATCTCAATATAAAAAAAAAATTATTCTCAAATTTAACTGCACATCTCTTACCATTTCTCTGGTCAGACCCAAACGATTTAAACAGCACCTTTCTAGGATCATTCTATAACCGTGCAGACGTCCCGGTCCTTTAAGCTGACTGGCAATGAAACTGACAATACTCTCAGGGTCGCTATATCTTCAACGATAAAGGCGGAGAGCCGAAAGCCTCCTTCTCAAGTGTCGGACACTGATATAGAAATTGTCAACCACTGAAAGGCCCAGAACTATCTCAGTTTGACTCAGTCCCTGGTCAAAATAAAAGCGAATGCATTCATCCATGATGTTTCGTAGGTGTTTGCTCACGGAAGTCAGAATAAGCAGAACTTTTTGTTATATCGAGATCATGAAAAAAATTAAGTCGTGATCACGACATAACAACTTTTTGTTATGTCGAGATCACAAGATAATTAAGTCGTGATCACAAATAAACAAAAAATATTTTTAAAATATTTTAATGCATGGCCTCTTAGGACTTCCGTAGGTTGCTGATGTACCACATTTAATTTGTGGTTAGTTTGAAAATCGCTCATCGATTTCATTTTTGAGCAGCTGTCTATTATAGCAGTTTTTTAGTGCCGAGTTTCACCAAATTGATTCTGAATGATAATTCAGATAACTTTATTTGTTTCATAAAAGTAGTGTTTGTTTTATCGCTGTTTTCATACTCAAGCTGTGAAGGAACAAGGGTTAAATATAAAATTTTGTATTGCTGAAGTAACTTTAGTTTTTGCTTTTTTGTTTCTGGATATATTATTCAGCTTGTTTGTCACCTTGTGATATTTTTTGTGTTTTCGTGCTGCTGGTCTGACTTAATCAAATTAGTGTTTTAAAATTACTTTTAATTTAAGTTTGTCATGTACTTTAGTTGTGAGAATGCAAATTAATTAAAACTGAATTGATGTTATAAGAGCATTAATGGGAGCATTAAAAATGTTCTTTGGAAAAGTAACTCAAAAATTACTTATAACAGTAATGCATTACATTTTGGTGTAAGTAATCGGTAAAGTTATTGAGTTACTTTTTGAATGAAGTAACTAGTAACTAACTAGTTCCTATTTATCAGTAGCTAGCACAACACTGATTATATCATATTTTATAAACATTAGTGATCATTTTTTGCTTTCGTAACTTGAATTACAGGGCATTCAGTGACATGCCCCATGGCAGCTCACACATCGTTCAAACAACTATCGTGATTATTATAGATTATAAATATTGCACGATACACAATATTAACTCATAATAATACTTTTACCACAGACCTCATAAAATCCCATGTAACTGTATCCTTGTAATACAGATTTTACATGTAATTTTCAGAAATCAGACCACATGATAACAATGCCCTTGTCAAACATGAAAGTCAATAACACCTTTCAGTTAAAGCAAACGCACCAGATGCCCAAACTGAGCTTTGACCTCTCACCTCCTGCTGTGTGATGTCCAGGATGCGCTCCAGGGTTAATTCCTCAAAGTACAGACGGTCACACTCATCAAAGTCCGTACTGACCGTCTCCGGGTTATGGTTCACCACCACTGTACGCTTGCCCATCTGTCTGAGGGCACGAATGCTTGACACGGCACACCAGTCAAACTCCACACTGCTGCCTGTGGGTGAAAGGAGCCAAACGCTGGCCTGACACACTCTTGCACTAATTGCTCATTAAAACTAATGAAGACAGTACATTAATGCGTTGGTGTGAATTGAAAATCATAGGATTATTAGGGTTAAAAGAAAAAAGATTTCAGCTCACCAATGTGATATGGACCGCAACCAACAACCATGGTGCCATGGTCCTTAAAATCCAAATCATGCTCCTGTCGACAAGGACAAAACTAAATTTGATTAATTACTGAGTTTATCCTCTCCTCACTTTATTTTTTACTAGGATTTTTTATTTGGATTTATTTTTTATTAAGCCCACAGATGTTTTTTCCACTTTATTATCCAATCATTAAAAAAAAAAAACATTTTTAAATTATTTTAAATACAGTTGAAGTCAAAATTTTTCCACAAATATTTCCCAAATTGTGTTTAACAGAGCAAGGGATTTTTCACAGTATTTCCTATAATTTTTTTTTTCAAGTCTTATTTGTTTTATTTCAACTAGAACAAAAGCATTTTTAATTTTTTAGAACCATTTTAAGGTCAATATTATTAGCCTTCTTAAGCAATATTTGTTTCTGATTGCCTTCAGAACAAACCATCATTAGACAATGACTTGCCTAATTACCCTAACTTGCCTAATTCATCTAGTTAAGCCTTTAAATTGCACTTTAGCTGAATATTAGTATCTTTAAAAAATCTAGTAAAATATTTTTACCTTCACTATTCTAAAACAAAGCTTAGTAAACACTATCCCTCTGTTTCTTCCACATGCGACAAGTGCAAAGCTGCCGAGGGCACATCTTTTTTTGGTCCTGTGTTAAATTTAGAGATTTTGGTTAGAAATATTTCAGTTATTAGCTATGGTTTACTCCATGACCCAACTATAGCAATATTTGGTTGGTCAGATTTTCTGGAAACTCTCAACCGAAATGTACGGTTTCCTGTTCAGTATGGCATGATCATAGCTAAGAAAGTTTGCTTTTGGAAGAAAACTTTTAAGGCTCTTTTTTTCTGACTGGCTCCTTGGACTTACTTGTCTGTTCTTTGTTTTTCTATGTCTGCAAAAACTTTATATATATATATATATATATATATATATTTTTATATTTATATTACTGTCATGACAAAGATAAAATAAATCAGTAACTAAGTATTTATTTAGGACATGTTTAATAGTTACTACTTATTAGAAATGAATTTTTAAAACTTATTTTTAGAAATGTGTTAAATAAATCTTTTTAAGCGCTAAACAGAACTTGGGAAAACAACATTAGGGGGGCAAAAAAAAGACTTCAACTGAATTGTTACATTTTTTTTATAATACTGTACTGTAGGTAATGATGGTCCTAAATCAGTAATTTCTTTTCAAAAATGTACTCCAACTACAATGTTTTTATTTACTAAATTCATCTTATTTATTGTCTGAATATTATGCATGTACTGCAAGTAATACATGAAAATAGGCATAGCTGTAGTTATTAATAGTCAGGCTGAAAAAGCTTTCATTTTACACTAAAATCGCTGAGAAAGATGCTGTAGAAAAAGACTGGACAGGAACAACAACTGCCTGACACATCAAAGATCTAACATATGGTCTGGACAGAGTGGTTTACCTGACCATGGTAAGTGCAATATAAATAGTTGGTGGCTGCAGGGTATTCAGCAGCAAGTGTATCGATCTGAAAAAAAGAGCACAAGGTCCATTTATCATGTAGCAAAGGTCACTATGACTGCTGTATCTCAGGTCCTGCTTCCACCTGGTATAAATATGGTTTTCAGTAATCCAAATCACAAGTGTTCATCCAAGACACATTGCCAATCCACTTTGTATTTACATATATTAAAACTAGTCTCTTGTGAATCATAACTTTGTATATTTCATTCTAACACTGTTATTTTAGTAAAAAGTGTTCAGAGTATTGACTTGACCATATGTACAGTATTTCAATGTCCACAACTGCTAATAAAAACCTACCTTTCAGATAGCAAAAAACTTTACCTCGGACAAGTCCTTCAAAACAACATTCTCAGTTATAAAAAAACTTGTTATACTCCTTAACAGATAAAAAGAGGTACACATCTTTGGGTGGTCTATATCTCGTACACAAATGTACATGTTATATTAACTAAAAAACATTCGATTCTTTTAGGGTAAGGACCAGTGTTGCCAACTTAGCAATTTTGTTTCTAGATTTAGCAACTTTTCATATTACACTAGCAACCTTTTTTTCAAAAAGCACCTAGCAACAAATGTAGCAATTTTTTACATTCATTTGGCTACTTTTAGCAATTTTTAAAAAGTGACTCAAAAGAGCAGCAGCTGCAGGCTTCATATTTCAGAGTAAATCTAGCTCAGATTATCATAACTGTTCATTTACTGATATTTGTTAACATGTATAATTGTTGGTAACTTAAGTAGCAATAAACTCCAATAGTGCTGTAATTGTTGCCACTTTCACTAATGTGTTAACTTTACAAGTTAAAGAGAGTAAGTACACAAGCTGGGATTGTTTAAAAGAACATAACTGTTCATCAGTGTTATATTTAAAAATAAAAAAATTCTTACCAAAAAGGGTTTGTATTACTTTTACTATATTTTTTACACAAATCTAAATGGACATATTTCAAGTAATGTTTTAGCTGAGGTGGCCAGTAATAAAGATGTAGTTTTGAGTTGCGACTACACAATGATGCCATCACGCAGAGTAATATGTTAATAAGAACCTATTTATTGTGCATCTAGATGTAATGTTTTAATATAATATAATAAACGGCGCCTTAGAAAGTAGAGACATGACGGGCTTACGCTTGTCAGATACTACATGATGACGTCACTGATATGCAAATTAGTATGTGACGTCATTTGGCAACATTTAGCTACATTTCGGGCAGGCTTTAGCTACTTTTCATTGGAAATAGTTGGCAACACTGGTAAGGATTGCATAAAATATGATGCCAGAAAGCTTATTTCTAAAATCTCAATAAAAGCTTTAAATGAAAATATCTTGTATGAATGTAATGTCTTATTGACCTTATTCTTCGTGAGCATATGAGCAGGTGCAGCCATTGGATCGCTACTGCCTCAAGACTTCCAGTCTCATTCACTCCCATTGATTTTTAGCCATAAAACAGCTTGTTGATGTTGCAAACTGATATTTTGTGAAGTCATAAACATACTTGTTTTTAGAGTGAGTAGTCTGACCATTTCTGCCATTTGTTATTCCTAGTCATTTCTAACATATAGGCAACTAAATTAGAAATTCTAAAACCATAGCAGAAACAAACTTACTTCCACACTGCAGAATAACCTCAATATGAATGATCAGAATGACCACTATGGCTTATACCCGTCAACCCACCTGTTTTTGCTGGGATTCTACTGTATTTTATCATTCTATATCCTGCTATCATCCCATTTAATTATTTTCCTGTATTTCTCTCATATTTTGAAACTTTTTTTATGAAAAGTAAGTAACATCAAGGAGCCGATTACAAATGTGATATAATTGCAAGAGCTGTTCAAGAGAATACCGTATTTTTCCATCCCTATATGTTGACAGGTATGCTATAGCCATGCTTATTTTTTATAAACAAAGGCCACATTTTAAATAACTAACTGGTACAAAGTAATGTAACTAGTTTGTAATTATTGTGAAAACTTGCTCACATGTGCACAGATTGATTTTTCTAACCAGTAAACCAGTAAACCAGCAAACAGTTTTCTAATCAGTAAAAAAGTAAAAGACATTTGCATCGATAGCTTTTAAGAAACAATTATTTATGTTATCAAAAAAGACATGTCATTTATTCCATATTGTGAACTGTCAAACTGTGAAATATAACTGTATATACCTCCATTTAGCATTGACCACTTGTGATAGACTGACATAAAACTTTAGCCTTATACCAGGTGTAAAGAGGACCTTAGTCATACAGATATTTTAGCTAATGAGTACAAACCTGTTTGACCCAAGGTCGGATGTTGTGGTTTAGCCTCAGCACTCGAGCTTCTCCCTCTGAGATGTCCATAGCCTGGCCAACCTGACGGTCTGAGAAACCATCCATCTTGGCCTTAAGTAGTAGATCTCTTGGCACTTTGGCACTGACGGAAACAGCATTTAGAAACACAATGCACTGACCTGAAAAGTTACTAAGCAAAATCTTAACTATTTTTTGCTGCTCTGAACTGTAGAAACTGTAGAACTTTCTGATCTGCTTTTAAATTATTTTTGTAAATACATGCGAAATTATCAGAGGAAAAATGTTTTTGAGATAAATAGCAAATCATGGACCTTTGATCATCAGAGTTCAAGCCTCAGTGTACATGGGAGGAAAGAAAATCTCCAAAATAAACCCTTGCTAAAACTGCTTAATGCTTGTTTTCACATCAATGCAACATTTGAACTAAGATCAAAGAGACACTGAATTAAAACTTGTTATTTTTTCCTCCTTGACATTGATGCTTTATTAGCTATGCATAGACATAAAGCAATTCAGGTGATCAAAACATCGGTTAAACGTTTTGATCTATATTAACTTTAAAAATATCACTCGTTTTTTTTTATCAATGTATGCAAGAAGCCCTCGGTGCATTTATTGTCTTGGTTTTAATCTGATGCATGTTTAGCAACATGGCAAACAGCATTAAAATCTGCAGGAGTGTGAGACAGTAGCAAAGGACCAACAGTGACATCCGCTCCACACCAGCCCACACACCAAAAGTGAGACTTTACTCCATATTGTGATTACAAAGGTCAGTGCTTGACTAAAAGTAGCCAAGTAATTAAAGGGACAGTTCACCCAAAAATTAATTTGCAGAGGCTGTGAGTTAAAGTTATTTATTTCACTTCATAAGAAGCTAAAGGATTTTTTGTTGTTGTTGTTTGTTTCTTTATTTTTTGACTGCCTACATCATGGATCTACATTTACCTTCATGGTGAATTATTAAAAAATAAATGGAGTAAATGTGCCCGTTTTAAACCAACCAATTATACAATTGCATGGTCATTATAAACAAATAGTTCACTGCAAGGTTATTGCAAGTGACCAATCAGAACTGTGATACTGCAAAATAGGAAATAATTATTCATTTACACCAAAATTTTGCATAGAGAATTAAATCAAATTTTTATTACTTTAAAAGGTTTTTTTTCTTCTGTCATGAGGAATACAAATTCTAAAATGTATTTTTACTTATGGTACAATTCATGTTTTTCTGGAAATTTTCTCGTAATTTCAAGCTACAAACTAACAATTCTGACATTATTTATCACAACTCAGAGGGAAAAAAAAAAACAACTGCTACTTAAAAGGTTAAGACAATTATATAAGCTTCCAAACATTAGTATTATACAACAATAAATATCCATTTTAGAATAATACAACACAATAAATGCCATCACGTATTGTACAGCATATATAATTTCAGTAATTTAATGAGGCATTAACTTTTTTTGCCAGCCTTAATCATTAAAAAAAGAAATCTTACTGCTATTGACTGAATAACACAAGCATCGTAAAAAGTGTATACTTCTTAAATGCAGTGATTTTACTAATCTATGTTAATAGGACAGGCCTGGGGTGTAAATTTCTACAAGTTCCCATAATCAATCGCAGGCGCCACAAAACAAAACATATTCATGGCATACAGGCTTATTCAAACACCTATAAGCTACACTGATTAAATGGATTATCAACAATAAAGCTTTGATTAATCATTGGCATCTGTAATGGCCATTATTTACCATGGGTTGATTTTTAGCATTATAAGCTGGTTGTTAAATAAATGATTTTTACAAATTGTTACACCCCTTTGCAGAATCAACCATTAACTACCACTGTTAGGTTTTTTTACTTGATCAGGAGCTTTCAGGATCAGGGGCTTTCAAAGCATATGTAGCGAGTTTGGTTCGCAAATTGAGCGTTAAGCTTGAGTTTTACTATCGAAATGCATCCTGCTTTTCTCTTAAAGCTCGTAAACATTTGGTGTCTGCAACATTTTTTTACCATTGATTGATGTTTTATATATGAATGCCTTCAAACTTTAAATTTCATCACAGCGGTCTAAGGGTTGGCACAGGCTGACATAGACTAACTCACCATTGTGAACTGTATGCCAAAGCTGAGTGGCCTTCTCTGAATGTAAGAAGGTACACCCACTGGATGGCTCTTCTGGATCTGGTGATCCAGTATGTCCTACATTCAAGTGTATCCTATCAATTTACTGTTCCCTGGGTTCAAACTGAAATAGGGAGGCGGGCCTTTAGTCATGCCGCCCCCTCATCCTGGAATACTCTTCAGTCTGAAATAAAAAATGTCTGAGCTCATCCTAATCAAATAATTTCACTCTATCCTTAATAATAAACAACAAAAGTCTACTTCTCAATGTAGTTGTTTTAACATATTTTAATGTGGTATAGCTGAAAGACTAAACAGTATTTTTTATATAAGTCGTATATTATATTATATATTATATTTTGTTATATAAGTCGTGTGGACGTCTTAGCCAGGTCACCCTTGTAAATGAGATCTTGATCTTAATGGGTTTTCATCTGCTTAAGTAAAAAAAAACACACACATTTGTTTCTTTTGTTCAACAATAAAACTGGAAAATAAAACTATGGTTTTACCTACTATAGATGACAGTGAATACAGGTTTCTAGCTTCTTTAAAATATATTCTTTTGTGTTTAATGCAAGACAGAATGTCAAACAGGCTCAGAACAAGTAAAAGATGAGTAAACGATGTCTGAATTTTCAGTTTTGGGTGAACTATCCCTTTAATACAATAAATGTATTGCAATGTGACCATTAACCTCTCTCTCACCTTTTATACTGACCCAGACGGTGCTCCATCTCAGTAATGTGCTTGAGTTTGTGCAGGAACCACTTGTCTATGGCAGTCAGGTCATGGATCTGATCAACGGTCACACCACTGTGCAGGGCCTTAAGAAACGAAATAAAACAATCCCCATAATGCCTAAAATCAGCAGACGCTACAATAAATGGCTCGAACATAAACAGGCTTTTCTAATAAATGACCGTGATCTACAAGAAATTGTTAGGTCATTGTTAAATGAGAAATAATGGCTTCTGATTGTTGGCTGTTAGCCTGCGGTGTCCCTTGAATACAGAACAGAGCCCAGCGAGCTGTAACTCGTTGTTGCTGTATAGCGCCGTGGAGGGGGTCGAGGCCCCTGGCCAATCAGGACGCGGCACTTAATAGCCTGTCTGCTTAATAGGAGGCATAACCTGCTCTGAATACAATTATGCGCCTGGAGACTAACATCTAACTCCAGTCGTACAACAGCGAGACCAACCTTGAGAGTTATTGATGTCTCGTGTCTTTAAAGGATTTAGCCTATTATTCCTTAATAAATCTGCCAGCATCGGTGCGTTCATTTGACACTCACATGACACATTTTTTGACAAGGAGCAGGTTTTCTTAACTTGAGGCAGACCATTTCCAATCATTGTCAAGGAGATGTAGAAAGGTTTTGTGTTATCCTGAAGAGGTTTGTTTTGAGATAATGACCGCCTGACTGTACATTACATAGTACTACACAGTTACTAACAAAACAAATAAATAATTGATCTAAGCTAAAACTGGAGAAGCAGCAGAAGAATTAGAAACTAGAAAATTGGTTGGCAGCTACAATGGGTTAATTATTCACTTTATTGTTAATAATTAATTAAAACATAATGCAGTGACTGGCCAATCAAAATAAAGGCCAGTCAGAATCAATCTTTAAAGCTATGGTTTACTTAATCGGATGCTACCACAGCATATTAATCTTATTTAGAAAATGTACAGTCTCTATTTCCTAAGGCAGATTTTATTGGTCTTCAGAATGAATTCTGATCAGAATATTACACTAAATGTTTAAAGCCTTACACAATTCATAATGCATTACCACGTTTTTGCATTGCAGGAGCATTTGGACCAGAGAAATGTTGATTTTATAAAATGGTAATATCTAAATATTTTTCAACTGAAACCACGATGTATCTGATTAATAACTTTTCTTTTTTGTAGACATTTTTTGGCATCTCTTCCAGGTACTCACACAAAATATATTTAATCTGTTAAAAAGGACAGAATGGTACTACAAATGCCATTTGTTATTGATGTCTCGTGTCTTTAAAAGATTTGGCATATTATTCCTTAATAAGTCTACCAGCATTGGTGCGTTCATTTGACACTCGCATGACACATTTTTTGACAAGGTGCAGGTTTTCTTCACTTTTGGCAGACCATTTCCAATCATTGTCAAGGAGACATGGATGTGTTTTGTGTTATCCTGAAGAGGTTTGTTTTAAGATAATGACTGGCGGACTGTACATTACCATGGCACTACACAGTCACTATCAAAACAAACAAAATATTTATTCTAAGTTGCAGCGGCGGAATCGGAAACTAAAAAAAAGGTTGTCAGCCATAAAGGCTGATAATTATTCACTTTACTGTATAATTGATAAAACAGAAGGCTGTGATTGGCCAATCAAAATAAAGGCCAGTCAATATCAATCTTTAAAGCTATATGGTTTACTTAATTGTATTCTACCACCGCACATAAATCTTATTTTAAAAATGTATAGATGAAGAACATTTCTAGGCCCTAGGGCAGGATTTCCTGACCTTCAGAACCAATTCTGATCAAAATATTATGCAAAATGTTTTAGGCCTTATATAAATCTTAATGCATTACCATGTTTTTTGCATTGCAGAACCATTTGGACTTGAAACAATTACTTTATAAACGGTTATATCCAAATATTTTTCATCTGAAACCACAATTCATCTGATCAACCACTTGGTTTTTGTTGTATTTTTGGGCATCTCTTCCAGATAAAAACACACCCAAACACATTAAATGTGTTAAAAGAACAGTAAAATCTACAGAAAAAATGACTAGCAAATCAACAGCAAATCACTACCCAACACTGGTCATTACTCCAGTTTTCATTGTCACAGAAAATATTTCTTAACATAATAAACTTTTTTTTAATTGGGCTGCTTAATATTTTATAGACTGTGGTATGTTTTTCAAGATTCTTTGATAAATAGAAAAATATTTATTGACAGAAATATTTTGTAAAACTGAACATTTTTTCACTGTCAGTTTTGATTAATCAAATGTCCTGTATCCTTGATAAATAAGTCTTTATGAAAAATGATAATGACAAATAAGTCTTCTATTTAAAAAATAAATTACCAATGTCAAACTTCTGAAAAGTAGCATCTACATACTATCCAAACTACACTCAAATTGTTAAGAATGATGTAAAAACTGCAGTCTCATTGATTCATAAATCATGAGCCTGAATTAAACATGACATTTATATTGATTTGAGCACATTCCGAATCTATCATCTTGTCTGTACTGCACATCTGGGTCACATACCTGTGCGAGAGAGAAAATGCGAGTACTTGAAGGCATGGAAAGCTCTCGCTGCAGGTCCTGCTGCTCTGCCCAGGCTTTTTTCAGAGGCAGACGTGGTACAAAGCCGTCCACTGAGGGATGGCACATCCGCAAAGCCTTCTGGATGCTCTCCTCGAAGCTTCGGCCCACTGCCATGACCTGGAAATAAAAGACAAGAATTATGGGATGTAGACAAAAGCTCTGCCATTTCTGTAGATCAACAGCACTGAATTAAAGGGGTCGCAAAAATCAAAATCAAAATGCCCTTGATCTTTTGACATATGAGAGTTCATTGTGCTATAAAGTACACAATCAGTATTTAGAATATCTCATTAATTTAGAAACAGTTTATATTGGAGACAATGCCTAAATGACAAATTGTAGAATGTGTCACTTTATTATGTAAGAGTGTGTCTAAACTCCACCTCCACAGAAATCAATGCCTGCTTTTACATCACGGCCTGTTTACTGTAGCTCTATAGTGGATCAATAACAAGAAATGAAAAAGAGCTGCGCACGCAAGTCTACAAAGAAACTAAGGAATAATCTTAACATTAGAAAAGAGATTAACTTATTTTAGTGAAGTTCCATACCTCGTGAGTAAAATTTTGGTCATGTGTTGGCTTACATTTATTTAAAATAAAATAAAATAAAATAAAATAAAATAAAATAAAATAAAATAAAATTAAGGGCGACGCAGTGGCGCAGTAGGTATTGCTGTCACCTCACAGCAGGAAGGTCGCTGGTTCAAGCCACGGCAGGGCCAGTTGGCGTTTCTGTGTGGAGTTTGTTCTCCCTGCATATGTTTCCTCCGGGTGCTTCGGGTGCTGTGGTCCCACAGTCGAAAAGACATGCACTGCAGGTGAATTGGGTAGGCTAAATTGTCCGTAGCGTAAGAGTGTGAATAAGTGTGTATGGATGTTTCCCAGAGATGGGTCCTCTGTGGCAACCCCGGATTAATAAAGGGACTAAGCCGAAAAGAAAATGAATGAATAAATTAAATTAAATAACACTTAATTTTAGAGTGGATTAATTCACAAGATTTTCAGAATTTCAAAAAAATGATAACTGATGCTTTGCCAAATATATTTTGGATCTGACGGTAATGTCGTGCCAAACAACTGTAAGTAACTATTTTATATAATAACTGTTTAATATAGCTAACAGATTTTACATTTACTGAGCATTTACCTTTAGTCATTCAGCAGATGCTTTTCTCCAAAGCGACTAAAAATGAGCGATCAACTGTCTATTTATGCCTTTTTTACCTAAACCACAGTAGAATTAGAATTAATGTTTAAATATGCAAAACTGTTATCCAAACACACCAGTGGCTGTTTACTTCCTACAATCCACCATGCCTATTCAGTTTGTTCTGATGAGGGCAGCCTATTACTTTTTAAAAAGCCTATTACTTCTCAATTAGGTTTTGGGTGCAATAAAATCTTGATAAGGTTATAAATGAACCTCAGAGAACAGGACAAAATAATATTTCTTAAAAAGGGAGTTTGTGACTCAAAATGTGAAACTGGCAAAGAAAGAATCCAAATAATAATTTGATACTAAATCGGATTAATTTGAGCAATAAATCATCAGTGTTCGCACCTCTCCAACACTCTTCATGGCGCTGCCGATCTCTCGAGACATCCCGTGGAAGCGGTCCAGATCCCAGCGAGGTATTTTGGTGACAATGTAATCCAAACTGGGCTCAAAGCAGGCAGTGGTCTGCTCCGAAACAGCGTTCTTTATCTCTGGCAGAGGGATGCCCAGTGCTAGTTTAGCAGCTACAAATGCTAATGGGTAGCTAATGAGAAAGAATCAGAAAGCAACAATATTATGATAGATACAGTTTTCTATAGAAATCAAACTGAAGTAAGAGCAACTTGATAAAAGGTCAAAAGACTCAAAAATGACATCTCAGTTGTAAATGTAAGGGGGAAAAATTCAGGCTTGGGACTATATATCTCTTCTATATCTCCTATGTTCTAAATGTGTATTATTTTAACTAAATATAAAAGTTAATATTTTATTTTAATGCTGTTATTGATAGTTCCATATATATATATGGAATTATATGACAACAAAATTATAATTAAACTGTACAGTAAGTACCATATACAGAAAATAATGAAATTTTTAATTATGTTTATGAAAATTCATTGGAAGAACAGAATATATGATTTGACAAATTGTGAATATTTTAAAATATAATGTGATATTTTAAAATGCAGTGTTCAGTGATTATTGCTCAGAGGTGATCTGATCATTCTTGTATACAGTATATGCGTTTACATTATAGACTATTTTTAGGAATGTCAACAATAACAATGATCCTAATGTAGTTCCTGTGTTACACTTTTAATTTCCATAGCTTCCGAGAATCCAAAGAGCCACATATTTATAAATAATGTTATGATAACTGTTTTGGGCCAATGACACTACCACACTGAAGTGGTCGATAACCTCTACAGCTGGCATCACCAATCTCAGTCCTGGAGGTCCGGTGTCCTGCAGGGTTTAGCTCCAACTTGTCTCAAAAACACTTACCTGGATGAACACTTGCCTGCAAGTATGCCTAGTGAGAGCTTGATTAGCTTGTTCAGGTGTGTTTGATTAGGGTTGGAGCTAAAATCTGCAGGACACCGGACCTCCAGGAACAAGTTTGGTGATCCCTGCTCTACAGTATAACTTTCTCTCTCTGTCTCCTACACTCTCAGAAATAAGGGTACAAAGTTTTTCAAAAGGTATATTTTTGTTCTGAACAGGTCCTTAAAAGGTACATATTAATACCTAAAAAGTACAAATGTGTACCTCACATTAACAAAAAGGTACAAAAGTGAACCTTAAAGTTACAAAAGTATACCCTAAAGGTACTAAAAGTGTACCTTTTGAAAAGTTACCGACCCGGTGACAGATATTGTAACTTTATTTTCTGAGACTATATACACAGTCAATAATATATATATATATATATATAT
>CAIGQQ010003610.1:2255679-2275729 GCA_903798035.1 Danio albolineatus | reverse complement strand
ATATACACATATTCAAACATAATTAAATTTTAATCTATTTGCATCTCTCATGGAAGATCTAAGTAGTTCATAGTTAAATTAATTTACTTTAATAAAATTACTTAAATGTTCTTCTTGCCAAAAGATCATTAAACCTGACCACAACACAATTTAAACAGCAATTCTCTCCAAAAATCCCTCCATACGGTTTTCTGAAAGAAATAATAATTACCCCACAAGGTATTCAAACTATTTTTGCCTCTTCACACTAATCTTTTTATAAGACAACAAAATCTGTTCAGTAGATTCCACACATTTTGTTTGTCTTCTTACGGAGTGTGTGGCACCGAAGCTTACAAAGGATATGGACTGATTTCACACTGAACAGACAGGGTGGTGGGTGGGTGTTTTTAGACTCTGGCTCTCGGCATACACAACTTTGGCTGCAGTCATTTCTCAATATTTTGGTGACAAAAACGCAAACCTGAAGATGGTGTGAAACTGACACCTTCGGCTGATCACCAGGAAACGTCTGTTTCACAGGTAAATCTCAAAACAAGCCAAAGAAATGTACACTCTCGGGCATGTGATCAGACGAGGACAAAAAAGAAGGAAGATTATCAAGTTGGTTTGTTTGATGACGACAATTTTGACAACCCCTCCCCCCTCAAAATAACAAAAAAAGATTTACGCAAATTACAGAGGTTGCACCATTGAGGTTGGTAAATACGGAAATCTTTATTTATACAAAAAATAAAAAATAAAAATCACATCCCTGGCTCTTAAATCGGTAGCATACAATCTTAAATTAATTCACATACAATGCAGTGAGTTCATTTCAACTGAAAGATATTATGTTTAATCATTTATATGTTAAAATGTCTTTAGCTAATAAATATTTCTAGTATTTTTATCAGCTGATCCATCAGTGGATTGTTCTTACTGTATATATCAGCTCACAGATGGCTCCACCAATAGACGTGGCTTTTAAACATATCTGTGTAAGTGGTATTCAAATGCTCCTGAATCTGTGCATTGTAAAAAATCCAACTTACAAATAGTTAATTTAGTTTAAAATTGTAAGTTAGCTGGACATACTTTTTAACTCTGAAGTTGAATTTACTCATAAAAATGATTTAACTGCATGTTTGGAACTGTTTGTTCAATGAAAGTAAAAAATTCAGTTGAGGAAACTTTAAATTTTGATTTCTCCCTATCTTTAAAAAATAAAAAGTTGAGTTAACTTAAAATGTTAAAGCAACCAGCTGCAAAGAAATTTTGAGTTTATCAAGCTTCAGTGTTTGAAGTTGTGCTGACATATTCCGTAAAGTATATTTGACTTAAACCAGCCTTTTTTGATCAAGTTAAAAAAATTTATTTGGCTTCAGTGTTAACTTCAAACACTGAAGCTTAATAAACTCAAAATATCTTTGTAGCCGGTTGCTTTAAAATTTTAAGTTTACTCAACTTTTAATTTTTTACAGTGTGTAAGTGATTTGTGAAGCTATGATCATGGCAGCCAATCACAAACATTTCTGTTGAGGTAGGGAACACAATGACCAATTAGTAGTCCTTAAAAATTCTCTCAATAGCACTTAAAAGGAAAGCATGAAATGCTCGTATCTCTTTTATTTTGTTTACGATTGTTATCAAAATTTATCATCTTGCAAGTTAGAACTTGAAGCTCTATTAAAGTTTAACTCTGATGTTTATTTTTTTTAACTATTTAGACATTTTTAAATCCTGTGAAAACCCTAACTACTATGAGATTGCAGAACTCACCCTGTGGCTTTGGACGCCAGCGCTGAGCTTCTGGAAAGGCGAGCATTGACCTCAATGATACAGTACTCCAGGGAGGACGGGTGCAGAGCGTACTGGATATTGCACTCTCCCACAATACCTAGATGACGCACCACCTTAATAGCGGTCTCTCTCAGCATGTGGTACTCCTCATTGGACAGAGTCTGACTCGGTGCAACCACAATGGAGTCACCTTTGGGATGATTAACAAGGACTGTTAGCTGAAGCTGTTGAAGATTTACAAAGCATGTCCTTATGTCACGTTACCGCTGTTTCAATTCACATAGCATGAATATGGATTTGCGCATACAAGGTTAAACTAGGATGATCAACACTATGAAAGGGAGTCCTGTTTAACATGAATACAACAGAATATTAATTCTTAAAGTTTTTTAAATGGGTAAATGCATTTAAATTAATATTAATAATATTAATAATAATAAAAATAATGAATTAATTCAAAGTACTTCAATTTATATAATATATAAAAATAATTTAATCTTTATCCTGAATATAATGTGACTTATTTAAATGGGTTCTTCCAATTGACTACCTAAATTAATATATGTTCATTTAGTGATGCTTCAATATTTTTTTTTTTTAACATAGTGTAACTACTAGAACAAATAAGTTTTGAATAATACAACTATTCCAGACGAAACAATGATCTGACCTGTATGAAAGAGGACACTAACTGACAAAAGTCTTGTCGACTATCCAAGTTTTGGGAACAGCAAATAATAACTTGACTTCTAGTTGATCATTTGGTATCAGAAGTGGCTCATATGAGAGGCAAAGGCCTGTAGATTACGCTTAATTTACCAAAATAAAATATGATCATGCCTTGATTTTTAATTATTTAATTAGTACAGTAAGGTCTGACTTTGCTTAGACACAAGTCTTGTCACTCAACAGGAATAATGTACAGTATAGAATATAAACTTATAGTGCAGTGGACAAAGCATTAATATTAGGCGTGAGTCCCATGAGCTTGGAGGACTGCATCCATACAACTCTGCAATGACTAATAATTTATTAATAAAGTCATCTGGAACGGCAAAGAAAGTGTTTCTGCAGGACTCCCAGAGTTTATCAAGATTCTTTGGATTCATCTTCAACTCCTCCTCCTTCATCTTACCCCATGCTCAATAATGTTCATGTCGGGTGACTGGGCTGGCAAATCCTGGAGCCAATCCTTGACCTTCTTTGCTTTCAGAAACTTTGATGTGGAGGCTGAAATATGAGGAGTGCTATCCTGCTGATGAGTTTGCCTTCGTCTGTGCTTTGTAATGTAATGAGCAGCTCAAATGTCTTGATACCTCAAGCTGTCGATGTTGCCATCCACTCTGCAGATCTCTCACATGCCCCCACACAGAATGTAACCCCAAACCATAATTTTTCCTTGTCCAAACTTGACTGATTTCTGTAAAAATCTTGGGTCCTTGCAGGTTCCATTTAGTCTTCTGCAGTGTTTGTAATGATCGAGATGCAGCTCAACAGATGGTTCATCGGAAAAAAAAAAACTTTTCCAAATGACTACTACTTCCAATGACAACTAGAAGTCAAGTTATTATTTGTAACTCTTACAACTGGGATCGACGACAAGACAAAATAGTACCTGTGTGGATGCCCAGTGGGTCAAAGTTCTCCATATTGCAGACTGTGACACAGTTATCAGCAATATCTCTCACCACTTCATATTCTACTTCCTTCCAGCCGAGAAGAGACTTTTCCACCAGGATCTGGCTGCTCATAGCCAAGGCCTGCAAACATAATGAACTTAGCCTACTTTTATCATGCCACACAAACTCAAAAGCGGCTGTATCAATAGGAATTCAATATTCCTTGATCTTCTTGAGATAAAAGCGTGTACTATTATAACAAAATATAGCATTCAGATCTGTTTCATAACCACTGAAAAAAGACATCTATTGAGACTCTAAGTAGCAAAAATGTGAGTTTATTAATGGGAACTATATTAAACCTGACAATAAAATGTCCATTAAAAGAGCATTTCAAGTAGCATAACCATTTAACCATCTGAATTTACTCATGTTTCGAGCAAAATTTTTTAATTATTTATTTAAAATATAATATGCAGAACAAACTAATGAATCTTCTGAAGAAAGATTATGATCTGTCATGATCAAGGATATCAAGATCATGGATGTATGAGCAATCCAGCAACATAATTTCATTTCTACATTGAGACTGTAAGCTCTATGAGTCAAACCTGTTGGCTTTAGAAATCATTGCTGCATTATATACCAATGGTGACATTTAAAAATGGGAATGAGTCCCATTTTATATGCATGTAACTCAAGGATCAAATATCCCTTCAGATTTTCAACAAAGTATTATTTTACCATCTATTAAGTATTATTAAAGTCATGAATGCATAATTTTCTGTACACAAATGTGACTTCATCTACAGCATAAATTCTTTTTTTTTTTTTTTTAACAATATCCTTTCGGGGTTTTCACCTTGATTGGATAGGACAGTAAAGAGAATTGACAGGAAAGCATGGGAAGCAGAGAGGGGTAGGATCGGCATAGGCGGGATCGAACTCTGATCGCCGTGAGCACCGTAGTGCATGTGTTGATGCACTACTAATTCCACCACTAATTCCATATTTAAATATACTTTTGGATTATAATTCCTAATAAACCTTCGAAATCATTAATAAACATTTGTAATCTTAATTTGTAAATCCCTATATGGTTCTATCCCAGGGATATGGGAACAAAATGCAACTCAAAGTCTCTAAATTTTTTAATTGAGCTCATTTTCATTGGTCAAAAACCAAATACGAGTCACTACACACAGCTGATGAGAACTGTATTTTACGAGGAATGTCTGACGAATAAATAATGCTCAAACAGGAAATGAAGCTTGATTTCACTATGAAACAAGATGTCTTCAGTGTCACATGATCGTTCTAATCCCATCATGTTGTGTGATGTTTTACAGTGCTTACCTTGCGAGCGGTGTCCTCTAGCTTCTCTCTATTAGCACACAGGCCTGAGCCAAGGCCTCCCAGGGCATAAGCTGATCTCAGCATGACAGGATAGCCAATCTCATCTGCTGCCTTCAACGCAGCTGCCACCTTCCAGACAAAAAAACAAACAAACAAATATCTATTTAAATATTGTCAGAAGACAAAATACATATTGAAAGGTTTCTCTGAAATTTCGCAGAGTATCTCTCTAACCGTTTTAACAGCGAAACTGGGTGCAATCTTTTCATTGATTTCCATTAGTTTATCTGAAAACAGCTGCCGGTCCTCAGTGGCCATGATGGACTCCACAGGTGTGCCCAAAACCTTTACTCCATACTTCTCCAGGACGCCACTCTGAAAAAGCTCCACCCCTGACCCCCCACACACACACAGCCACATAAAACATCATCAATCATTCTTTACAGCATTGTCCCATAGGGAAATCTGACATATGGTCATATATCAACATCTGTGTAGCTAATATATTTCAATATATACAGTATGTATATAGTTGAAGTCAGAATTATTAACCCCCTGTTTATTTTTTTCCCCAATTTCTGTTTAACAGAGAGATTTTTTTTCAACATTTCTAAACATAATAGTTAACAACTCCTCTCTAATATCTAATTTATTTTATCTTTGCCATAATGACAGTAAATAATATTTTACTAGATATTTTTCGAGACCCTTCTATACAGCTTAAACTGACATTTAAAGGTTTAACAAGGTTAATTAGGTTAACTATGCAGGTTAGGGTAATTTGGCCAGTTAATGAAAAAATATATAACATAAAGGGGCTAATAAATTTGACCTTAAAATGTTTTAAAAAAAAATAAAAGCTGCTTTTATTCTAGCTGAAATAAAACAAATAAAACTTTCTCCAGAAGAAAAAATATTATCAGACATACTGTGAACATTTCCTTGCTCTGTCAAATATAATTTGAGAAATATTTAAAAAGAAAAAAAAATTGAAAGGGGGTTTAATATTTCTAATTTTAACTGTATATTTTTAATTCTAATTGTTGAAAAAAAATGCAAACACAATCATTGTTGCAACATTTAAAAATATTTGTTGCATTGATTACATATATTTTGTGTGCAAAATCCAAACATGAACTTTTACAGTATGTTATGTACAGTTGAACTGTACATGTTCAACTGTTGTATTTTACATAACAGTAACTGTTTTATGTTTAAGACATTTGAAGTCTCAGTTTTATGTACAGTTGAAGTCAGAATTATTAGCCCTCCTGAATTATTAGCCCCCTGTATATATTTTTTTTCTCCTCAATTTCTGTTTAATGAAGACAATATATCTAAACATAATAGTTTCAATAACTGATTTTTTTATCTTTGCCATGATGACAGTGTTAAAACTCAATTCACAACAACGGTTCTTCTTATTTGTCGTTCACTTTATTGTATCAAACACCGAACTCCCGCAAAAACTGACAGGGAACCTTTTATGCCCTCCAAAAAACCCGCGCTAGCGCACATACATTTTTCTCACGCATGCGCAGCTCATAAAACAAAACTTAACAAACTCCCCCTTTTTTAAAAAAAAAATTATATATAGAACAAACATTTAAAGATGGCCTGTTAACTTCACAGTCCCAGTTGGAAAAACCAAACATCAACAAAAGCAAAAAAATATTTTTTAAAATACATTCAGAAGTTGAGATGGCAAACTCCTGTGCTGAGAGCTTTCAGAAGGCCAAGTGCAGATGCCCCCTTTTTTGTCAGACAGTTAGCTAGTTGCTCTTTGGTGTCTGACCACAAGATCTGCTTAATGGTTCCAGAGTGCATAAGTTCTTTCATACTGCTGATTTCTAGGCGCAGTCTCTTTTCAGTGACAGATTTTGTAGATTTGAGAGCATCGAGAAGAGAGTGATTGTCTGTTATACATACAATGGGCAAGTTGTTGCATGAGCAGTCGCCAGTGGTAATCTCTGAGTAGAGTGTAGCAAGGAAAACTGCATTGTCAATCCCGTCTGCAAGTGCCAAAGCCTCTCCTGCTAAGGTACTTCGTACGACTCTCCTGATGCGTTTTGACTGCCAGGATATTGGTGAGAACTTTCCATTTTCTCCCATGAGCATGATGAAATGTCCACCTTGTGTGCCACCATCTGGTAGGTTTTCCATTGAAGAATCACTGAACACTACTAGCTTAACAAAGCTGTTGTTCCCCAAGTACTGAAACCTCAAGTTAACCTCTTCTGATTTGAGTTTTGCGATAAGTTTATTTGCACAATGCAGGGTCTGAACAGTAGCATGCTTTGTGTTAGATGCCAAGATAGATATGTCACACATTATGTCAGGTCTGCTTTGCCTGGCAGCCCACAATATTTGTCCAACCTTTGATTTCAGCATGTCCATCTCACCTTCTGTCAATGAAGCTTCACGCTGCGTTGCTCTAGTGGGATCCACTGGAATAAGTTGCAGACTTTTGATATACTTTCCTTGCTGTACTTGAATTTCATCCTCTAGAGAACGTATTTCCATTCCAATGTAGCTGAAATTTTCGTGCTCTTCCCGCCCAACTTGAAAGATGTCTTTCAACTCAGTAATGATAGTTTTGGAGAATGTATCTGTACCACCCCAAATAAAGTCATCCACGTGAGACGCAAGAATCCCCATCACCTGGCAGGAATCATCTAGCCAGAAAAATACTGCTGGATCTACCTTTGACACTGTAGCTCCCAGTTGTTGCATGATGTCTTTCACTTTATTGTACCAGAACAAAGAAGCATCTGTTAGGCCATAAACACATTTTTTTAACTTCCACAAAATTCCTTTGTTCTGTACTTCTGGTGGTGGGCGAATGTAAATGTCTCTGTTTAACTCTGTGCCCTGTAAAAAGGCTGCTTTAATGTCCATGGAGTTTAGCTGCCATTTATTTTGACATATAACTGCCATGATCATTTTTAGAGACTCTGAGGCACATGTAGGTGAGTCTTTGGGAAGGTCTTGAGTGTTTATTTCCTCGAATCCTCTTGCAACTAATCTAGCCTTGGCATCAACTCCAGCAGTTGTTTCTTTAACACTGCACACCCATCTTGTGGAGATACACTTTTGCCCTTCATCTTTCACTTCTTTAAAGACGTCATTTCTCTTCCAGCTGTCGAGTTCTTTATTTTTTGCAGACATAAAAAGATCATCATGTACTATCAATATTTCATCCTCGTTGTAGTTGGTGCTTAACTGAAATTGCTCAGATGGAATTACCTGAACATTGTCCATCTGTTCTAGATCGACTGATCCAGTTGTGCCAGCGATTTCCTCAGGCTCACTGTACTGCAAATTGTACCAGTTTTTGTGTTTTCCAGTAGCCTTTCCTGCTCTGCCGAGGATTCTTCCTGTATGAGTTTTCGCACTTACATTGTCTTTGTATTTAACTAGTTGGCCTATTTTTGGTCTTAGACTTTCACTGTTCATTGATGAGCATATTTGTGGCATCTGTGACTGAGCAAGATTATGCCCTCCGGGCAGATCTGATGCAGGAGATTCACTGTTATCTTCAGCACTGTTTGATGTTTGCTCATCCTCACTTTCAGTGTCATGAAGATCTGCCGCTGGTGTTACTGTCGATCTTTTTCTTCTTTTAAAAACACTGAGTCTAATTTTTCTATTAATGCTTGCATACCATTGTCAGCGTTCAAATCATCCGCTGGTATTTCCAGTGCGCTGTTTCTTGCTCTGCCCGTTAGTGACAAGGTAACTGCCAAGGCTTGTTTCTTTTTGTCCAGGTCTGTGACACGTCTCCAAATTTCAATCTCATTTTTCCAACTTTCATAAGCTGTTTTCTCGTCAAACAATGGCGGATTTTTGTAATTCCCAGCAGCAGCCATCCTCTGCTACCAATGTTAAAACTCAATTCACAACAACGGTTCTTCTTATTTGTCGTTCACTTTATTGTATCAAACACCGAACTCCCGCAAAAACTGACAGGGAACCTTTTATGCCCTCCAAAAAACCCGCGCTAGCGCACATACATTTTTCTCACGCATGCGCAGCTCATAAAACAAAACTTAACAGACAGTACATAATATTTTACTAGATATCTTTAAAGATGGCGCCACGGTGGCGTAGTGAGAAACACGTTCGCCTCACAGCAAGAAGGTTGCTGGTTCGAGCCTCGGCTGGGTCAGTTGGCATTTCTGTGTGGAGTTTGCATGTTCTCCCCCTGGTTGCGTGGGTTTCCGGGTGCTCCGGTTTCCCACACAAGTCCAAAGACATGCGGTACAGGTGAATTGGGTGAGCTAAATTGTTGGTAGTGTATGTGTGTGAATGAGTGTGTATGGATGTTTCCCAGAGATGGGTTGCAGCTGGAAGGGCATCTGCTGCTTAAAACAAATGCTGAATAAGTTGGTGGTTCATTCCGCTGTGGCAACCCCGGATTAATAAAGGGACTAAGCCATAAAGAAAATGAATGAATGAATCTTTAAAGATACTTGTATTCAGTTTAAAGTGCAATTTAAAGACTTAACTTAGTTAATTAGGCAAGTTAGGCTAATTATGTAAATCCTTGTGTAACGATGTTTTGTTCTGTAGACAATTGAAAAATATATATAATGCTTAAGGGGGCTAATAATATTAACCTTAAAATTGTAGAAAAGAAATTAAAAACTGCTTTTATTCTAGCCAAAATACTTCCTCCAGAAGAAATAAAATTTATAGGAATTACTATGAAAAAATCCTTGGGAAAGGAAAAAATGGGAAACTTTTTGGAAAAGAAAAGAAAATCATAGAAGGGCTAATAATTTTGACTTCAACTGTATGTAATTTGCATTTATTGCAATAAACTGCTTTCTATATGTGGGTAAATGGGTCATATGTTGCATTGTTATGCTTTCCTGTCTCTTTGGAGTAGTACAAACTATTTGTGCATGCATAAAATCCACAAAATCTCAGACTAAACTCTTATACCCCTAGATAAAAAGTTAAGACTCATCTGTAACTTCCTAAAACACCCCATTCCAACACAGCCCCCGTAAATCTATGTGACTTGGTGCAAGGATTGTTAAAACCACCTCTCAAATAAAAACAAAGAAAGAAGGAATAATTGTAGTAATGTTTCCATTGAGGATGCTGAGGAGAGGCTGTGTGTTTCATTGTGAAAGCAAACCTACTTTCTTTGCACAATAAGCTAATTTGCACATTAAACTAATTACTAGTTTGTTCCGCTCAAGTCAACACACTGTAAAATAGGATGGTTTTTATTTATTTACGTGAACTAACCAGAAAACAATTATGCTGTTCTTAAAAAAAAAAAAACAAGAATTATGTTGATTCAGCTTGTTTTAAATAAGTACTTTTAACAAACAGCAAAAATATCTTTTTTTGAGTGAAGCTTATAAACTGGTCATTCAACTTGGTTAACTGCATTTTTGGATCAGTTTAAGCTTTGAATTAATAAGGTACAAAGGTTGCAACATTTCTGTCACAAGCTTGAGGTATTTCATCAATAACAATGCCTGGATAGCTGACCAACGGGAGCACATTGAGCTTTTCAGAACGAGCTTTGTAAAAATGTTTGTGTTTAACAAAGGCAAGGCAGAAATAAGCAATTATAACGTATGGTATGTGGTATGTTATGGTATGTTAACCCATGAAAAAATATTGCATTACACCAAAGATTAATCTTTTTGAAACAAAATATGACCCTATTGAATTTTGGAAAGTTCGAAGGCTCACCGCAGTTGAGAGCCGTCTGTCCTCCCATGGAGAGAAGGATACCGTCAGGTCGCTCTACACTGATCACCTGTGTCACAAACTCTGGAGTGACCGGCAAAAAGTACACGGAGTCTGCCTGCTTGGTGCCAACCTCATTAGTCTGCACTGAGGCAATGTTAGGGTTAATCAGCACCGTTTGCAGGTTTTCCTCCTGCAGACAGAAACACAAATCAAGAAATACTGCTGTGAGAAAGAACACCTGTACTTTTCTTTCAAGTAGGTCAGTGGTTTTCAAACTGTGGTACAAGACATGACTCTGGAAAAGTACAACCCTAGAGATATTTTGTGTGTAAGATGCACATAAGATGGCCGATAATAATTTCAATTTTTTAAAAAAAGTTGATTCCAATAAATATGTTGAAGTTTTTACTTTATTTAAATAAATCTACGTTTTGATCACATTTGAAATGTGCATAGTTCATATAGATGCAATAGGGTATTGTATATTAGTTCATGGTTGCATCATAAAATCATTTTAATTAAACAAGGACTTTGTTAAGATAGCATTCAATATGGCTCCTGATTAATATTTGAAAGCACTGCCAATAATTTCTACAAGTTCTACAGCATATAAAAGTTTAACAGATGGTGCCTCTGCATGTGTAATAATAGTAATATTACAGGATATAACTCTTATAAATTCACATTTGATGGTGGCTGTAGATGAGATTCGCAGCAGTATGAGTTGGGATCCAGATGTAATCCAAAATGTTGTCAGACTAGCAAAAAAAAAAAAAAAAAAAAGCTGCAAAATGTGGGCATTTAATTGCTGCGACAATGCCATTATAAAATATATATAGTATTATAGACATGCCATATGTGAATTAATATGAGAAAATAATCCTTTTAATAATGTTTTTTTAGATCTCAAGTTCTTCACATTTTAATTTATTTGGTTTGTCATTTATAGTATTGTTTATAAACAATGATTTATTGTATTGGCACATTTCTAAATCAGCTCTTATTTATATAAATAAACATACACAAGAGCTGATTAAAAAGTAAAAAATTACTGTAAAACTCATATTAAAAGATTGCCTTGCATATGTGATTTCAAGAGTCAACCAGCTTCTGCAATAAAGCATTTCTGCTAGTTCACTGACTTCAAACTAGAATGGGGCAATTTCATCAGAAATTGTATACATTTCTTATATAACATGCAAAAATGTGACAATCCAAGTACTGTATGTATGAATTCACAGCACTCATAAAGGAGCTGGAAAAATTGCCCTGTTGACCTATTACATCCAGCAAGATTCTGAAATGTGCATTTGATGGACACTTTACCATCCCATGGAGAAAACTTGTGAAAAATATCATATATGATGCTAAATGCTAAAAACGAGCTGCAGTATGAATGTGCAAGTATGGTACTTAGATGGACTGATGTGATCAAAGGAATTATTTGGCAGGAAACATCTGAAAAGGATTGGATTATGTCAAGAGATTCAATCAGCAAAGATTAACAACACATCTCACCCTCATGGCTTTGACAGCCTGAGATCCAGAGTAATCAAACTCTCCAGCCTGACCAATGGACAGGCCTCCAGAACCCAACACCAGTACTTTGGATACCTTTTTTAAAGCAAGACAAACTGACAAGTGTGAGCACTCAAACGCAACGTGCGTTTAGAAGACAGGATTTCCAAATTATGTAGTATGTCTCCCCCACCTGGATTCTGGGAGGAACAGCAGGTTTCTTAGGCATCACAGATGCGATGCTCCCCTCCTTCCCCTTCCTTATCAGAGAGATGAAAGCATCAAACAGGAACTAAAAAAGATAATTGGAGAAAGTGCTCAAGTACACTGGCTGGTTTTTAATGAAATAATCAGTACCCCGCTGTGCAGGGCAGCCAAGTACGAGTCCCTACGGAGGTTTCAACACAACAAGATCAAGAGAGGACATTCAGCCATGAAAAACAGAAAGATCAGACTCTTCAGAATCCTCTGACAGTGCCGCGGTACCTCTGTGTCTGTGGGTCCTCCCTTGGCCTCAGGGTGGAACTGTGCTGTGAACACAGGCTTGGTGTTATGCATAATGCCCTGGAAGAGAAAAAGAGAAAACAGTGTTAGGCGTTAACCCAGATTTAAAAATAAAAAAAACAAAGGTTTTTGCGAATAAAAAAAAAGAGAGATAAAGAACAAAAGTGAAGGCATTATTAAAAAATCTTCTGCCCACTTTTACATTTTCTGCATCATTTTCAGCAGTCAGTCATAGTTAAAGGGGCTATCTGTTAGAATGTTCATGCATTAATCTTTTGTTTAAGAGAATGAGTGAACAGCTTGGAACAAAACTAAAAACTTAATGTACTGTAGATAGAAAGCCTGTAGTCTGATTTTTACAACACGATCTCACGGCAATTTGTAACTTTTTGTTTTAGTTTATCTCATTTGTAGAGTTTAGTACAATTTGTTTATCCCCCAATGACGGTTGGTTTTAGGGGTGGGGTCGGGTGCCATGTCTCCTTTATAAAATTGTACATTTTCATACAACTGAACTGGCTACTAAACTGACAAAACATAAAGCAGTTACAATTCCTTGTAAGATCAGGTTTTAAAAGACTTGGTTTTTAGGAAAAACCAAGACAACCTCTCTTTCGTTCTATGAAAGATGAAACAAATGCTTATACAATGCTCAAGACAACACTTGCGCCTTTCTGTACTCTAATGGCAATGTGTCAAACAAATTAAAGTGATTATTTCATACTATAGTCTTACATAGCCAGATCTATGTACTTTTTAAGATCTATATATCTTTTATAAGTGTTATTTTAATGATCTCATCTATCAATATAATGCAAAGAAATTACAAAGCTTGTACAAACATAACCCTATCACTATGATTAGTGGTATTACTAGGATTCCTATGATTACTATGATATGCTCTTTTCTTATCTCATTGTATAAACTGTATTTATTTGTTACTGAGAGGAATGCACACATATTTAAAAACTTAAACCATATAATTCCCAGCAGGATGGAAAGCATCTGGTGGTTTGTAATGATCTTATCACAGTCATTTTTTTAATTATTTCTAATTTAAAAAAAAAAGATGAACTTTGCACTAAATATTTTAGGGAATTAAATCACATTCAATTTCTTTTAGGTAGATTACATGTGCACAATTGCAAGAACAAGTAATAAATTGCTTGCCGCAGTTCACTTAATGACCACCAATGTCACTCATACCGACTGATACTAAATTTTAAACTTCCCGTTTAAAGTGATACAACAATTAGAACTCTTTTCGGTACATGTTTTTTGCCGTTTTTTGAGCTTTACAAAGCTATAGT
Source organism: Danio albolineatus (assembly GCA_903798035.1). Lineage (NCBI taxonomy): Eukaryota > Metazoa > Chordata > Actinopteri > Cypriniformes > Danionidae > Danio > Danio albolineatus. The sequence goes on along the minus strand of CAIGQQ010003610.1, from coordinate 2,261,925 downwards.
TCTAACTATTATTTTTAACATTTTCACAAGTGTTAGATTGGAAAAACCAAGACATAAATGTGAATAAAAATGACAGAAATGTAATTTTTTAGAGTGAAACATCCCTCTTAGGCTAAATCGAGAGAGACAGACCTCATTGGTTCCATCATTTGCATTGATGAAGAGGGGACTCCAGCCTGGAGGAAGAGACTCGCTGTCTATGCCATACCCATGATTCTGAGCTGTGATGAAAGCCTGGCCTGTCATCACATTGACAACAGGCTGGTTTTGGCCCCTGAACCAAATGAGAACAAAGTCTTTTTAATTAGTGTCAAATGTAATGTGCTTTCTCTTCTTCTGCAATAGTAATTCTGCACTGCATTTTATTCCCAGACCAACATTAAATCAAATATGACACATAATTATAACATTAGGGTTTATATACAGTACATCAAATAATAAGTTGTACCTGTTTCCCATTGGTAGTTTATAAGACTGTGCACCAGCCGCAAGGGCTGTAATTTGATTTCCCATACAAATACCAAAAACTGGCTGTGGACGGTCGCTTTCCAGTACCTGAAAGACAATAGGATGAAAGGGTAAGAATTATTTGCATAATATGACAATTTGTTGATTTCAAATATCCATATTAGTTTGTGGCTGAATTTCCTTTCACTTGTTTTTCAGTGTAAAAAAGTTATTTAATAACTGCAATCCACTGTACTTCAATGATGTGGCATATTTCCAAAAAAAACAGCATGTTGAAAGTAAAACTGTAAAAACTGGTCAAAAAACGCATGAGTCAACCAAAAATTACAATTGCTTTTGACTTATTATTTAATTATTTTGGAATAACGCATACATCTTAATTGTTCAGTCGTAAACTATCATACCTTTACTATTTCGCCTTCCCAGCCAGTAGTGCCACTAAATGCATTTCAAATGTTGTCTAAATAGTTTTGTAGTCTTGTTACCCCTTAATCTTCATACCTGTGCCTTGATGGCAAGCCAAGCTCTTTCAATATGTTGTGTGTGACAGCCAGTTTGGGGATCAACAAAATTTTCACTGTGATTTCTTAGTGTTTACCCTGTTATAACACTAGTATCACAAGGTGAAACCTCCTAATGCAGCATTATTTCTGCCATACAGTGTTCACAAGTACATGGTATGCAAACAGGTGTAAAAGTGGGAAAAACCTACAAGTACATATTGTTGTTACGCAATACACTTACATAATTCTTGTTACAGATGTGTACTTTCTTAATTTTGTTACCAATGTCCTGTTTCACATTTGAACTTACACATAAATTCAGTTGGTTGTTACATGTGTTTAGTTACACCAGTATTACACAAGTAAATACTATGTACCAGTGTGTACATACACTGTAGTTATATACTACTTACGTCTAGTTACCATGTAAGTTCACAGGTATAAGCGACAATATAAAGTGAGACAGTACATAATTATAACAATTCTATCTATCCTACCTTGCGAACATTTTGAATCAGGCTCTTTGCCAGTGAAGGATCTCCAGGTCCATTGGAAATGAAGAGACCATCATACTCTAAACTCATCAGGTCTTGGTCCCATGGCACTAAACGGACCTCTGCTCCACGCTAGGATGTAACAAATATAAGTTTTGAAATATGGCTGTATGTCTATTGCTTCAAAGTCTTGAGAGAAGAGGTTCACAGCCAAATGCCTTACCTTGACTAGCAGTCTTATAATGTTGTGTTTGATTCCACAGTCAACAGCAACCACTTTGACGGGGTTACCTTTCCCAAACACTTGAATATCCTTACGCAATGGGAAAGATGGTGAACACTCACTGAAACTGCAATGCACAGCAATGAACAATACTGAGAATAAAGAATGCTGGTTACCTTGGTTGAGACCTCTGCTACAAGATTTCTCTGGTTTGGGTCTGTGATCTCCACTGGCTGTCCATCAAATTCAATCTTCCCCAAAACGGTACCCTTATTTGAGACAAAATCAATACATTTATGATATGTTTTGGATAAAATGTACATAATTAAAAGTAAAGTCAAAGCAAACCTTGTCTCTAATGATCTTTGTCAGCATCCTGGTATCTATGCCAAAAAGTGCTGGCACCTGCAGGCACAGGAAATATTTGCATTTAATACTTGCTGTAAGTAAATGAAATTAAGATTATTTAATAAGAGAAACACACCTTCTCCTCTTGGAGCCACTGTGCTAGAGATTTCACAGAGTTCCAGTGACTGTACTCAGCACTATAATCCTGAACCAGCAATCCTGACACCTTCCAATAACAAATATATTGAAACAAAGGATTATTGCAGATAAGGAATACATACACACATGCAACTGTTTGGAATAATAAAGCAATTTTCTAAATTTTAATGTTCTACACTACCTTATGCCTAGCAAGACTGTGTTTATTTGACACAAAACACAGTATCAAATTTGTGAAATATTTTGTGAAATATTACAACTGATGAAATGATGAGAGATTGAGGAATTATTATAATATATAATCGATAATAATTATGTGGTGCTTAAGAAATTTACTGTAAGTAGGAAACTGATGCACTTTCAGTAGTATTTTAAGAACAAATTAGATGGCTTTGTCATGTTATTTAAAAATATATTAGTATAGAAAGTGGTTGTTTTAAATTTTTAACAATCAAAATTACAATCTCACATTATTCTCATTTTACTGTATATCATACTGCTTTTGATCAAATAAATTTAGCTTTAGTTAACATAAAAGTTTGTTTTTTGAAAGTTTGGCTGACGATTACCTGTATTTCCACATACTGCATTTGGGGCAGGTCTTTTTTTTATCAGGTTGTGTATTTCCAGCAATCAAACTCATGATCCTGGAATTGCTTGTACTTGTTGAATTACATAGCTCACCTGGATACGATCAGACTCCACGTTTTTCTTCAGTCCCAGCTCATCCAGCTCCTGTGTATTGGGGACACCATAGTTTCCCACAATTGGGTAGGTGAGGGTCAGGATCTGCCCCCTGTAACTGGGGTCTGTAAGAGCTTCAGGGTATCTGGAGATAACAGAAAACACTTAAAAGATAATACCTGTATGATAGTAACCAAAAAAAACAACAACATTTAGTTTAAAAGACAAAAATTTTGAGAAGAGATTTCAAGTTTGAAAACAGTTTTTGCAAGAGTGTTGCAAGAATGGTTGGTAGACTGAAGCTAGTCTGAAGCACTAGCTTAAAAGCTTAGCAGGAGTTCCAGCTGAAACATTTGGTCTTGGGATTTGTCATCTGGAAAGTTGTTTCTTCTGCACTTTCACTGCTGACAAAACAATATATTAATGCATGACCATATTCAGAGGATGCCTTCTTACCCAACTAGTCCTGTGTTGAAGACCAGCTCTCCAGCTGCAGACTTATCATGGCCAAAGGAGTAGCCCTTCATCTTCGTGCCATCTTCAAGAACCAGGTGTGCAGTCTGAGCCTGGTAAAGAAGAATTAATTTAAAAGCAACAAATGTATTCATTATCATTTTAAAATAAATATAAGTATGCTGCTAAATAAATACACTTTCAGTCTGCTTTCTATGTAGATCTCAAAAATATGCTTACAATTACACACATGTATTGTTTTTTGTTATTGACATAAGAATATCTGGAAGCCTACAGCACTGTATACTTACTGTTATTATCAAGATTAAATATTCTAAGTATACTTGATTTCTAAGGTGGCTGTGTGTACTTTTGTCTTGAGTGGCCAACTTTTACATAGTTTTATCAAATGTTACATGTTCAAGTTTAAATAGTAAGCCTAACAAGTCTTTGGGGTAAGCGCATGGAGTAAATAAAACGTGCAATGGAACTTGATCTTGTTTGGTAGTGCACAAAGAAACAGAGTGAATCGTTAAATCATGAAAGATTTATTTGCCATTGGTTTCTTTGTGATCTCATTTTTATAATCATATTTTCAATTAACAATTTATGAGCATAATCATGTCTGTGGTAATCAAAACTAAGCAATTTCTGACTACAACTTTAAACTGAACACTCTCACATCCCATTCATCCTTATACTACTACTTATTAGAAATATGCAACATGTATTTCAAAACTCACATTTTTTGTGTCTAATTTACATTGTGCAACAAGATGTTAAAGTATGGTCAAGTTATGTTTACCACATTTCTTTTAAACTATACATAAAAAGTAAACACTATGTTCACATAAAGAAAATTAGCCTTTTCTACTCAATCAGCAAATAAGCGTTTTCTACTTTTACACTGTAGGTATAAAAATCTGTTCTTTACTTCAAAGTTCACTTTTAGAAACTGAAATAATCGCTAAAAATATTTAAATTATATTTAACAAAGTAATATACTATTAGTATGAACTAGAAAATTTTAAATGGTAATAAAGTTTACAACAGCAAGCCTATACTTGTACAACATTTAGAAGTAAATTATTAAAAAATAGTAAAAGTGGGCCAGTACAGCTAAAGACTTTGGTTCAGTCAAGAGTATTTAATAGTAATGGTATTATGAATTGATTATTATAAAATTTAATACACACAAAATATTAATTCATACGTCAAATCTACTTAATAAAGTTAAGTAGTCTACAGAGGCCTACAGTATTTTTCTAAGTTGACTTCCAGAATATTTGATTATCATTTGACATAAAATAAATGATTAATCTTAAGTTTCTTTCCCTAAATCTGCAGATGCTAAAGCAAATAACACAGAGAGATACACACCTTCAAGCTGAGCAGCCGCGTAGACGATCTCCAGCCTCTCCTTCCCAGCCTCAGTGATTTGGCAACTCCACATATTGTTAATATTTTTGACATATTCTTTCCAGAACTGTTATTTCCTTCTTTAAAATGTTTGTGAATGTCGGAATACGTGTGTTTACAAATTTAGAGAGTGCATAAATTTTCCCAAGCACCGCAGTTTACCTGCTGACGCTGTGCTTAAAGTTTGACTGAGCATCTGTTGACAGAACGAGCTCCTGACACGCTCAGCGCTTACTCAACGAGCTGTGCTCTGATTGGTCAGTTTGACGTCGAAGCCTAAAGATGTTCCACAATGGCATTATCATCAGCGTTTTAAATCTGCAAATCATGTTTGCGCCTCATAAAATAACGAATTAAAAATAAGCTATAACAACGAACGTAGGCTCAGCTAATGTTTTATAATAGTTTTTTTATTTAATTTAAATAATATGACTGATGAAAATGATTTTTAAAATCTATTGCGGTAACTGGAAGCATTCTCATTGTCTAGATTTAAAATACAATATTAGACAAAGCTGTTTTAAATAATTTCAAGGTTTAAAATAATATATTAAACTTTAAAAACGTTTACAAAAATAATGACAACTTACAGTATTAATATGTTAATCTGTTTACTAGTGCAATTAGATTAAATTTCAACCACAGTGTGTCACTATAGAAGGGGAAAAACTGGACGCAGGATGAAAACAATGTAATATGATGTGAACAGAAAAAAAAAGATGGAGAGCAGTGCACCACTTCAACATAACATCATAGTTCTAGTGGACAGACACCAGATCAGACCATTAATCTTCAGTGATATATGTTAATGACATAGCCATGCCAGTCTAATGTAAAAACACTATTGGTTGATTTGGTATTTTTAAATGTTAACTAACATTCTAAGGAAGCTGAACACAGACTGATGAAACTACAGCGCTCCCAGACCATGCATTCGCATTTGCAACTCAGATCCACAGTTCGCAACACTGAGCAAATCCCTGCTCTTTTCCTCTTCTTCAGACAAAAGCGAGAGCCCCTATCAGGGGATTAAAGTTAGTGCAGGACTTTGCTGAGCATGCTGGGAAAGCTCATAGCCAAGGCCGCCACTCTGGTGGATTCAGCAGTCTGTCAGAAACAGCACATAATGTGTAGCACCATTCAGCAAAAAACAATATGGATCAACTCTGTGTGACTTAAATGACCTCTGAGCTAACATGCCATGTGAAATGCCGAGGTGATTGGTTAAAACTATGGCAGGTCATCTGCAGTGACAACTTGAATACAAACTAGGTCAAGGTCTGTTTGACAGAATTTTCATGCATGCGTGAACTGATGTGAACTGGCGTGAACTGGTCCCACTAACAATTTCTTTGATTGGTTATACACACTTCAAAAAAAATTTCTTACACATTATACAACAATTTATAGAGAACTGCTATGTAAAAGTTTGAGTAACCCCCCAAAAAATCTATCTATCTATCTATCTATCTATCTATCTATCTATCTATCTATC
>CAIGQQ010003610.1:2220055-2250679 GCA_903798035.1 Danio albolineatus | reverse complement strand
ATATAAAATAAAAAAACAATGCCATAAAGATTTTGAATGCTATCATATATATATATTCAATTCCCATTGACTTCCATTGTATGGTCAAAAAAAAAAAAAAAAAAAAAAAAGTCAATGGGAATCAAAACATTTTGGTCACCAATATCGCACAAAATAAATTTCTGTCACCCAGTAACCGCTGACTTCTGTAAGAGAAACAAATACTATGGAAGTCAATGGTTACAGATTTCCACCATTTTTCAAACTATTTCTTTTGCGTTTAACAAAAAATTTACTCAAACAGGTTTGCAACAAGTGAATGATGAATAAATGATGACAACATTTTGAGTTGTGGATGAACTGCCCCTTTAGTCATCTTTAATTACCGCCAAATATATAAAAATGTCAGTTTAGAAGGCCAAAAAAATGAGAAATGAATGCCAAACATCTCTGTTTTCACCAATCCTACCCTTGCTAGGTATCTTTGGGACATATTGAGCCTTCCAACAAACTTAATGACTCCACTCCATCCCCAACAGCCTTGCCAAATAACCAAGTGGGCTAAAAGTGAGTTGGCCGGTAAAATCATTAAGAGTCAAAGAGGTTGTTGGTTCTGGTGGGCAGGTGGAGGGGGGCAGGTTCTTAGAGAAGGTGCTTCTAGATGGCAGGGGTGAGTCCTGATGACAGCTGGAGGGCTACAACTCAAGAGGGTCAGAGAAAGCGGGTCCAAGCAGGGGGGTTGAGAAGGCTGAATGAATTTCTCTACGTTACTGGCCCTCCTCTGGGGGTGGGGAAAGTGCCAGCAAGACATATTTAGATGGGAGAGAGAGGGAAAAGTCACTGTGTGCGCTGTGTGAGGTAACGGGCATCAGCAGCTGAGCTCTCCTTTAGACTTCCAGACTCCACTAATTTGCTTTCCCAAGAGTCCGGGATGGGATGAACAAAGAGCGTTTAGTCACTCATTGTCACTAGATCAGCTTTCATTCACTTGAGAGTTTGATTTCTCCTGGCCTCCCATCATTTTTCATACTGTCTTCACTTTGCTCACTATAACTTCCATGTATAACATGATGACGGAGACTGATGAATATGGATGCTGGAAGAGTTTCACTCGACGTCAAACGTCTCTCCCTGCTCAGATGACCCATAACTGAGAAAACCCCTGGGCTTCTAGGGCATAAATGACTGGTCTGATGAAAATACGCATGCAGTGCGTGATCATTTTTACATATAAAATAATTTAAATAGACATTGCAGACCTGGACACATCTATTCAATGGTTTTACTCTAGCAGCTGGACCAGCAAATTAACGATTTCACTATTTCCCCATATTTAGTATAAAAGAGAAAAACAAAAAAATAGCAGATGAAATAGAAAACACATTTATACATGTAGATTCCAAATTTGGCTGCTCTGGTCATGTCGACAAAGCCATCGATGTGTCATCAACTAAACCAAAAATGGAATAAGCTTATGTTACAATACTGCGCTGGCTTTGGTTGTTTGAAAAAAAGGCTGATGTTTAACTTCATTCATTTTTTTGTCTCCACGAACAGTGACAACTCTTACAGAGGTTCCATGGATATTAAAGCTGTAATGTGATTGGTTATGGAAGGAGCACATGATCCATGTCATGTGTTACGCGTTCTCCAATGGTAAGTATTACAGACTTGCATCTTCCAATAGAAGTAAAAACTATTCTGTAGCTGCCAGGAGAACAGGAAACTAATGAGGCATATAGGGCAAAATTATTAGTTTCATTATTTTTCAAATATTTCTCAAGTGCTGTTGAACGGAGAAGTTTTTTTTTAATCATAATAATTAATTTATTTTATCTTTGCCATGATCACAGTACATAATATTTTACTAGATATTTTATAAGTGTTTTTTTTTTACTAGCGTTCAGATTAATGTGACATTTAAAGGCTTAACTGGGTTAATTAGGTTAACTAGGCAAGAATGGTAAATTATATATTAATAGTTATAATTATAAATAAATTTTATTTAAATAATAATGACAGTATTGAATATTGAAATTAAATTTATAATAGAGCAATGTTTTGTAGTAACTTCCTGACTTGTTTTTGTCATGTCAGTTCACTAAAGTGACAACACACTAGGGGAGACTTTCATTTGTTTTGGAGAAAGTGGTCACATTCTAGCCACCTGTCTAGATATTTTTATCCATCAGCTGGAGCCATTTCCCATTCTTTAAACCATTATTATGAGGACGTAAGCATTTAGTTAAAAAGAATTTAATTATGCCATTATTAGATTGCCTAAAGCAATGTTGCTGTTTTTTTTAATTATTATTATTTTTGTTTTGTTACTTAGTTTAAGGGTAATGACAATAGATAGCTTATATAGATCTAAAAATAAGTGAATAATTGTATATAGCTAAAAATAAGAGACCTTTCTCAGTTTCTTTGGATTTAAGTTATTTAAGTTGTTTACTGGCTTTGTTTTTTATTTCTAAGAATTTTTTTTATAAAGATCTGTAAACTTTTTTGCAAATTCCAAATTGCAAAAACATTGTTTAAAAAGTCTAAATGTTTTTTATTATTCTTTGTCTCTGTGGTTGCATATGTCTTAAAGAGTAATAGATAGCTTGATATTATTTACACTTTTTACAGCGCCATGTTTAAATCAGTGCATGACGCCACTGTTTATTTTTTGAAAGCAAGTGTAAAGTATTAATCTTAAATAGACGACACTCGCGTTACATCCACGAGTTCTTCACAGAAATGTCCCCTAAAATGCTAGCTTGTTTTAACCCAGCATTGGGTCATATGGATAAACTCAAGAGTTTTGTTAAAATGCCATTAACAATTTATTTCAAAATATGTTTGTCCATGTGACCCAATGTTGGGTAAAACCCCAGCATAAACAAACATGGCAAAACTATTGAGTTATCACTACTACAATCTAAATCTTGAAGATAACTTGCGGTCTCCCCCTAAAAACCGAAATGACATTTACGACCCTTAAGTGTGCCCGCGTGAGCCCCCTTTCTCTATTTGAGGCGCCGAAACCCTCCCCTCTATGACCAGACCCAATCCGCTTGAGTATTAGCCTGACATCAACTCTGAAGAAACTTATACGAGTATATAAACATCTATACTTTCCTTGAGAATGCTGAGTTTCCTCCAAGCTGTGGTCCACTCCCTGTGTCGTGTTCCTTCCCGGCGGACAAATAGACTAAAAAATGGCACCTAAGAAGGACGCTAAGAAGCCCGAGCCCCCCAAGAAGGCAGAGCCCGCACCTGCCCCTGCTCCCGCGCCAGCGCCCGAGCCCCCTAAAGCCGCCGCTGTAGACCTGTCCGGTGTGAAGGTAACAACCATTCCTGTTAACTATATACAGACGCGCTAACAGAAAAATGTTCATTGAGTCTCTTTAGACATTAATGTTTTGGAGTTGGGGAAATTACTCATTTAAATAGATTAAAAATTAGACATTTAAAAATGTCAAGAATAACCTAGCTCTAGTCGGTGACTATTTATACAAAGTAATGTTCTGTAATTATTTAGTCTTAAAGTTTTTTGTGTGTGTTTACTGGAATTCCATTAAAGAATCATATTTGATTTCTTAAAAAAAAAAAAAATCAGTGATCAAATCATATTCAATTTTACTGATCAGTTCCGACTAAACGTTAGACGTCTGACAGACGTGCATATCATGCGTCCGCCGGTATAATAGACGTCGTTTGGACGTCCGTCAGACCTATGTGTCAAACTTCATTGTGGAATCGTCAATGCCAATATCACCTGTATTGTTAAGAGAGTGTGTGTTGGGTAGCATGCACTGCTGGCAAGCAAAATAATTGTATTCGTGTATAGCATCTAATTATTTTGCTTAAGTATGAAAATTACATTAGTTACATGCATTAAGTGTCCATAACACTCAAAAATGGTAGGTTTCAAAACAAATTTGGGCAAAACATGGAAAAACCCATCTGATGGGTTAAACTATTTAATTACATGTTAATGCCAACTTCAACTTTAATTTATAATACATCAATTAACTATATATTTTATCTAGGTTTGGGTTGAAACACCCATTTTTTTTATTTTTTTAACAAAACTACACTGTGATGAAATGCAGAGCCATCACAAAATAGGCCAATTAAATATTTGCATATTTAATCGGCCTATTTTTTTTCATATTAAATTATGTTTTTTAATGACTTCTATTAAGATGCCTAAGATTGTTTTGTGGTCTGAAAATGTCTATTATTGGCTCATTCAGCACCATGGACAGTTCTTGATAAGTTCCATTTTTTTCTGCATAATTACAATCAATGCCACACCCCTTTTCTGATTGGCCCAGATCTGGAGAAGGTTGACATGGCCAAAAATGGAGCTCCTTACTGTTCTAAGCAGCTGAGAGACTAAATTAGGCTTACCAAGACCTGCGACTCTCACCCTGTAGTTTTGTAGTAAAGCAGCTGTTTGTGAATGACTCACCTGTCACAGCGGTGTTGGTGATGTGATGGACTTTCTCCTGTCCTGAAACTCATTCCACATCACCAGCAATGCTGAACTATGCAGAACAAAATGAACTTGCATCACTGATAAAGAATGGTTAAACTGACAGAACTGCTTTGTCTTAAAATTTAGAAGTTTTAAGTCACCTACCTTAAATCCTATATCTCTATATCACATCCTTTGTAAGCCTTCAAATCCAAATATTCTGGAATGGAATGATATTAAGTGTTCCTCATGTTGTAAAAATATAACAGCACTTTTATACAATCTACATTACTTAAATCTCATTCAGATGGAACTGTGATGAACGTTTCAATGAACATCATCTACTGATGTGATGTTATATGTTTGGTAATGACTTATGGGATAAATGAAACATACCTCTGCTTTCCTGCAGCTCGATTTCACTCAGGACCAGTTGGAAGGTAAGATTATTTTTTCCTATAACACATTCTCACATATAGATATGAATGTAAACAGTATGCTGTGCTTAAAATAATGACAAAAAGAAAATCACACAAAAGAAAAGTAGCATATTAAATGTCTAAAATAAATATAATCTACTTTACACTTCTACACTAGGCTTGAATTCATTGACACACTCAAATATGCTACGTTGTTTAACCCCAAATTTGGTTAAAATATGGACAAACCCAACTGGGTTAAAACACTTTCTAAAAAATAGATTCAGCAGTTGGGTTTGTCCATATTTTACACCAAATCAAATCAAAACAACCCAGACCTTTTAATTAAATCAAAACTTAAAACCCATTAAACGGTTTTACACAAGTGAGTTGTGTCAGATTCCCAAAGTGTTCTGGGAAGGTCAAGCAATTCAATGCAATTTCACAGTTAATTTGCACCATTGTCCTGGGCTGCGTATTAAGAGGAAGAATGCGTCCGTTTCTCAGTGTGGGGCAGCTTTCAGCAACCTGGGTGTGAGTTACTCTGCAGTCAGCATTCTGGCCTCACATGGCACTGCCTTTATATGGAGGGAGATATATTCTTGGGAGAGTGTATCAATTGCAAGTCGACTCTTTGAATGTCTTTCCCCGCCCCGCCATGTCACTGGTGGCAGCTGGCTTTTAGCGGAAATCAGATGAAGCTATTAATCTTATAGCATATCGTCTTCCAGTGAGCCAGTTCACTCAGCCATGACGTTCATAGAAATCCTGTGCACTGATTATTACAGTCTGCTCGTTTTTTGGTCTAGATCAGTGCTTCTCAAACTTTTTCCCACCAAGTACCACCTCAGAAAAAAATGCCTCTCCAAGTACCACCATAATGACAAGTATTGAAATACAGTAGGCCTAATTAGGCAGCTACAGCACTGTACTGTTCAAAAACGTGGCAGATTAATTCTTATTATTACGAATATTTATTACTGTCAGCTACTATAAACATTCTAAATACTTTGTACAGTAACACTCTACTGTGCTTACAGGTAAAAAAGTAAATAAATAAAAAGTCAACATTTAAATTAAAGTGCTTTTAAAGTTAATTAAAAATGGCACTGTACTTAAAAAGTAAAAAGTAAACAAAAAAGTATAATAAAGTAGCCTATTCATCAAGTTCCTTTGACCTCATAAATATAGGTCGATATGGCATCATATTCATACATAAACTCTTTTTGAACTATATGTTGCATGTGTATATGACTTATTTGTATGTCTTTAAAATCTAAACAATAACTTTGAATATATGAATTGGATTTACATATTGAAATCAGAAATTAGATCTGCTTACTAGGGTTAAATTGTGTTCATTCTTTAACTTTTATTATTCAGCGATTCCTCCGAGTACCACTAGAAGGAAGCTTGCATACCACTAGTGGTACACGTACCACAGTTTGAGAACCGCTGGTCTAGATGATTAATAGGCAATGATTAAAACCTGTTAAACTGTTAGTTTGTGAGATTGAAATAAGATGCACCATACTGGTGAGGATCCTCAATGTAGATACTGTACATAAGGGCTACAAATGTATATACTAAAACTATAACTATGTGTTTTTTGTGTTTAAGGTATAAGTAAATCATTTATACTATAACCTGACCTATGGCCAACTGGTTTGTCTTAATATGCACAGATGTACTGAAAAGTGACTGTAAAAATGTCAACAAAAATACTTTAAAAAGGTTTGGTCACACTTTAATTTAAGGTACAATTCTGACTATTAACAAACCATTAATTAAGATTTTAAGCTCAATACACACCTATTTGCTGCCTATTAATTGCAAGATAGTAGATTGTTTTAGGTACTGATATTGGTATGTAGAATAATATATATGTAAGAATATAAGTACTATTATATACAGGTTTTATTATAAGTACTAATAAAATGCCAAAATCTTAGTAATAGACAGTTGATAAGCAAGTATTAATAATTACAATTGGTACTAAAGTTTTAAACTGTATTAAAAGTTATCTTAAGAACTGTTGCCTGAAAAGTATTTCGGGTAATCAAAAACATGCCTACTGTATAATTATTTTGACATTTATTGTATCAGCCTTTTATGAAACTTTATTAATATGAGGAAAAAAAGCAGTAAACCCATAGAACAATTTTGGTCACCTTTTGTTTTATTGTACTGTTCATACTATTAAAAACCTTTAACTTTTGGCTGCTTATTAATAGTTAGTAATGTAATATTTGGGTTTAGGTATTGGGCAGGAAGAGGGATATAAAATAAAATCATACTTATAAGTGTTAAAAAAAACAGTTAAAATCGTAATATTAGACAGGCAGTAAGCCAGTAGTACTGTAAATTGTTAAATAATCTAAAGTATTACCACAATTTTTACTATAAAACATAAAAAAACATTTAAAAGTATCTAATATATCACTAATATTAGTTTGCACTGTCAGGTAGCATTACAGAGAGGGCAACATAACATTGAAATACAGCATCATTGTCTCCACCATTGGTGGATTTGCAGGTTTTGATAGAAGAAGTTGCTTGAAATTGTCTAGGGAAATGACATATTTCTCCTTTAACTGAAAGAATCTTCTCAATTCCAGATTACAGGGAGGCCTTCGGACTTTTCGACAGAGTTGGTGACAGCAAAGTAGCCTACAACCAGATTGCAGATATTATGCGTGCGCTGGGACAGAACCCAACCAACAAAGAGGTTACAAAGATCTTGGGCAACCCCACCGCTGATGGTAAGGAAATTTTTCCTTCCTTTTAACATTTTAATGAGCTATTCTAAACGTACTTCTACATCAGCATTAGCACTGTCAAGATCTTTCACCATGACAATTTTTTAGATTTTTTTTTTTAACTAATTGGCAGAAGGCTGGTGTCATGACAGGTGCTTGCAGCATTACGTTTCACTTCATCTGCACTCTGTGACCTTTCCATTCCCTTTTGACCCCGTTTGCAGACATGGTAAACAAGAGAGTGGACTTTGAGGGTTTCCTGCCTATGCTGCAGGTTGTGATCAACAACCCAAACAAGGCGACATACGATGACTATGTTGAGGGTCTGCGTGTATTCGATAAGGAGGGCAACGGAACAGTAATGGGTGCTGAGCTGCGTATCGTCTTGTCAACACTTGGTAAGTGGCAAAATTAACTGGTTGAAGGGTTTCACTAGGGGTCCTTCTGGTTCTATCCTCCATCTAAAACTCAGTCCCATCTTAGCCTACAATATAGTGTAAATCTTGAGGCCAAGGGATTGAAGTCATTTCTTACATCTCCTACTAGCTAGCCCTGTATTAGGTTTGCTAAAAGTATCGAGTTCGCTACAGACATGTAAAAAAACGCTAACAGTTGAACAATGTTAAGCACAATCCTAAACACCTCTGAAATAAAGCACTCATTAGCGATCAAATGTTAGCAGAAAAAAAGATGTTTTGAAAATGACTGTACCGACTGGTACCGAACTTGATACTTTTGACAACCTTAGCCTATATTACACTCTCTCCAGTAAACATCGCTCCCATTAGTATCATGCCACCAACAAATCCCTACTTGATGTAATCGCACCAATGTGAGTCTACAGCTTGCCTCATGAGAACAGGGTAATGAGGTCTATCCATACATCTACTAGCTGGACTCTAGCCCATTCAAACCAGAGCTCTTCAAAGCAGTTCATGGGTACCTATTTTCATGCTAAATTTATTTCTATCCTGCTTCATCTCATCGACTTGTATTTTAAAGTGATTCTAAGAAGCTTGATTAGCTGCATCAGAAGTGTTTAATTAAGGCTCAAGCTAAACATTGCAGGAAGACTTTGCAGGAAAAAATTGCACACTTACCTACTGCATGTGACAAATGTATGTGAGCCAATCAGTATGTCCGAATTCAGAGTATTCGAAAAACCGCAGGTGAGAAGTACCTGGATGCCCTACTACTGCACATCCAATGGACACTTAACTATTCCATGAGGGTACAAGAAAAATGTTATGAATGGAAGGGACGCAACGTAACTGATAATGACAACATGGTGAATGTTTACATCCGAATTCCTTTCATACTACCCACATTTATATAGAAAACACTTATTTTAACGGTCAGGAGTAACATTCATATTCAAATATAGTACCTACCTGGGTTTTGGATGCAGCTTGGGATTTCAGGGGCAGTGTTAAAACCCTCAGCTCCAATCCATGCTCCTATTTATTTCACACTTTAATCTTACACCAACATAACCATACCTGCCAACACTTCCGTTTTTCCTGGGACTCCCCCCTATTTCAGACACATCACCCACCACCCTCTGTTTGTTATTTCTCCCAGAAAACTCCCACATCTCCGGTCATCAGCTTTTTGGAACAGTCTGTAACACCCCAGGGTTGCCAACTTTGGTATAGTATCCGATCACAGTGGCCACCTGAAACCCGGTTTATACAGTAGTACAGTTATTAACACTACAGTAATGTTACTATACTAAGCCGGTTCTCAACTGTGTTATTCGGACGCCACTAAGCTCCCTCGGTCAGAGACAAGGTATAAACGTTGGCAGGTATAAACATAACCCTTACAGTTCTACCCATACAACTTTATAGCTGCGTCCCAAATGACACACTATACACTATGCACTTATGCACTATGTACTTATGCACTTACACACTCGACAGCAAAGTATATGTATGTAGTGTTGTCCAAAATGGAGCACTAATGGCTTTTTTACTAAGTGGAAGTTCAAACCGTTTCCCTGATGACGTTTGACGGTTGCCAAATTAGAGAAATAAAAGACCAAAATTCCTAATAATACCTGGCATGACTATAACCGCATTCACCATCAGGAGGCGCTATAATCACTCTTTTTGGAGAAATTTGCTTTCACAGTCCAAAATAAATAAAGTTATCCAACATGTGCGCACGAAAGCTCCGCCTCTTCCGTTACGTGCACGAAGCTCCGGTCGTTGAGTGTGTGAAGTGTCCATCATTACACACTTCATATTACCGGTGGAATGAGTGCATCATCCGGGTAATTAAAGTGCACTTATTATTTTTACAGTTTTCAGTGTGAACGCACTTATTACACTATTTATACTACAAAATGGCGTAGAAAAGTGCACAAGTATGCCATTTGGGACGCAGCTTATTTGTATTGCATGCATCTTGAAATCATCTTTACTTGCACATATCCAGCTAGCTGGCCTCAACTATACTTACCTGCTTAAAACCTGGCTCCCAACCATATAACCACTACAGCTTTAAGACATGAGGGATTCAAAACATGATAGATTTCTGGGATGGCGACTAGTGCGCTAACGAGAAAAGCTAAAGACAGTAGCATCCAACATGAATTGCTAATGTGACTTTTGAGGCCAAGGGAGTGAAGTTCACTCGCATAAAGCTTTCAGTATACACTCGTACCCTCTGGTTCTACTGACACTGCAACAAGTAGGATTTTGACCATTGACTAAAACTGTAAGGGTTACTTTAAATTTATGTACTCATTTCTGATTCTATATGTTTTTCAATAAAAGTCATACAGTGTTTAAATAAGGAAAAAATAAATATGGTCTCAGTTGACAGCTTAATTACATTACATACATACACATATGACAAATTTAAGTAATTATTTTGCACTAGTCTTTCAGCTTCTTTGATGACCAATTTATTCCTTCTGTTTCTCCTACAGGTGAGAAAATGAGTGAAGCCGAGATTGATGCTCTCATGCAAGGCCAGGAGGATGAAAACGGCTGTGTCAACTATGAGGGTCAGTCCAGATTCTTTCATTGTCTGAATGCACACATATACAGTCATGCCGGCCTCCGATCCATTCAACATACGCTAATTCTGAAAACGTCGCCCTATATATGTTTCTGGGGATCGCAAATTATGTAGCCAGAAGTACGTATGTCTGCATTTAAAACGAACGCTACGGGGCGGGATGGCACCATTCCTTTTCGCACTTACCAGCTGACTGCTTACCTCCGTATGGACAGCTTTTCCGCTGTGACCAGTTTGTCTCAATGTACATCGACAGACTTGAGGCACAGAGAGGAGCTGAATACGATGACAGGGCTCGATTCTGGCAAAGAACGGTTCCAGAAATTGTGTAAACAATAAAATAATTAAATAACAGGGTAAGAATGTGACCAAATCTGAAAACGTGGTATTAAAAAAAAAAGAATGTGCGGGCTTTTCTTTTTCTGGGCTGCTTTTTAAAACTGTCGGTTGGCTTTAGGGAAGTAGGTGGGCAGATCAATCGGTGCTTTAGAAAACACTATTGGTTGGGTTTGGGAAAGGAGGACGGTGGGTTAGTTAATTCGATCAGTCAGTCAGTCAACAGCAGCCCCTGGTAGATCTATGCCGACAAGCAGTGGCGAATGGCACTCGCAAGAGGAATTAGAGATCTCAAAAAGACACAGCGGCCTCTGGTGAATTCACGAAAACAAAAACTCCTTCTGAGACGTATTTGCCACTCAGAGACGTATATAGCGGAATATTTTCAGAATGAGCCTGTGTTGGATGCATTTGACATAGGTGTACTGGTGATTCAAATGAATATAAGCAATCATTTTATGTCTTAATGAACAATAACACAACGTATCAAGACAGACTAGCATGTTTACATTTTTTCCTGGTCCTCCACGATGGATTCCATTGCATCTATGACATTCACTGATAAAGTCTTCCATATACAGGTTTCAAAAATGGTGAAACAACAGAAAGATGAACGGTGCTGTTAGTTGGAATTATGCAATAGACTCTTTTCTTTTCAGGGCTGCCTGTTTACTGCCTATTATTTAGGACTTTGCTGTTTCTGGAAGTCAGTCACTAGTTTTGTCTTAATTATGGCATCAATATGTACTACGACTTGTTTGTAGACCACATATTCTGACACAGAAAAAATCATTAAATATATCGCATAATCTGAACCTGGCATAAACGATTAATAATGACTGACCAACTTATAGAGTTAATATGTGTCTGTGCTCTGCAATTTTCAACCCACCTCATATTTTCTGACTCTCTCCATTTTTAACAGCTTTCGTCAAACACATCATGTCTGTCTAAGTCGGAGCTGCGAGGAGACTGAAGCAATTCTCCAGATTCCATGTCAGGACATCCACACAATGTTTCCAAAACCAACTCAGAAACGGATGAAAGGGACACAGGATGTTAGTCATAAACAATTATTATTTTTTTTTTTTGTTTATGTTTCCTATTTTTTTCCACTTGACTCCTTTTTCTTTTGTCCATTCTTGGAATCCACTCAATTTTTTTTCCAGCTAATTTTCTTGGTGTTGTTCGGGCTGGGACAAGCCTCTCGGTAGCGGTGCGGTTGTGAGGGGTGAGGTGGGTGTATTGGGGCGGGGCATCACAGTAACTCAAAAATATAAGGCACTCCCTATGACCTCTCACTTTCTGCATCCCAAAGTCAAAGGTGCTAAACATACTGCCATCAATGGACTGGCTGCAAAAACCTCCTTCCCCTTTCCCCAGAGTCTTAATTTATTTTTCGCCTCTGTCAATTCTCATAATAAACTTTTGACAAAGTATTAGCCTCGTTGTGATTAATGTTTTCATATTGAGTGCACATGGCTGAAAGGCAAGTGAAGGGTAAGTGGAACAGGTAGGTGAATGTGGTCATTTAAACATCTTAACAATTTGCTATTTTTAAGTCTGAATCTAAAGATGCTTGATCATTTTGTCTGTTTTCTGGCTGCATCTTGTTACATCAAATCTGTTTTTTTTGTTGCTGTTGTTGGTTTGGATGTTTTTAGTCCATGTTGCATTCATATTTATTATTTATATTACTTTACATTTAGTAATATGAATTTAAATGAGCTGCAATGGCAGAACTGAACTTAAGTGGGAACACATGACAACTTGTTTTTTGTCAATACTCTGTTGATTCAATATTAATTGTTTTTTATCTCAAAGAGAATAAAGTAGGATGTGACTTGATAGGATTTTGTCCATGTGTTTAATTGGATAAGGATAAAGGGTAATAAAAATAAAGTCGTAATAAGACTAGAAATGAGATATAAAAGAGTACTTTGGGTATTTGGACTTAAATTAATATTAAAATAACCTTAGAAAAACTGGAAATGAAATCCAATAAAACTATGTCTGGGGAAAAAAAAATGCACACTGATGGATGCAAATGAATTGTGGCCTGAAGCCACAATTTCATGAAATTTGAGCAGATATTACATGTGATATAAAAAATATCTATTGTAAAATCATTTGTTAATGATGCAGTCACATTTACTGTTTGTATAATATTATTATTACTATAGAAATATGTTCTTTATTAACGTTTTAATTATTTAAGAAAATTTATAATAATCATAATACAGATATTATTATTATTATTATTATTATTATTATAGTTAATACTGAAATTTAAACATGCATTTTGTGACACTATCAATTTTTTATGATAATTTTATATTATAATATTATTAGCATTTATTAATGTTATTTGTAACGCAATGCTGTTGTTTATACTAAATCTTCATACAAATTATTCTGTATTTTTTTGTAAAGTTGTTTATTATAATAATATATTAATCCTAACTCTTCAATTAACAATACACATTATCTTTTTTGTATGTATATTTGCTTTATATTATAATAATATATTAATAATTAATCTTTTTGTATTTTTTTGTAGAACTGTTTAATATTACAATAATATATTACAATATATTGATCCTTCGCAGTACTGGGTTGCAGCTGGAAGAGCATCCGCTGTGTAAAACATATGCTGGATAAATTGGTGATTCTGACCTCTGATGAATGAAGGGACTAAGCCAAAAGAAAATGAATGAATGAATGGTTAATAATAATGTAGTAAATTTGTATAGTTGTGCGGTCATATATTAAAAGGTGCTTGTTTTTATTTTCTATTAATTAATAATGTTTGATATATTTTTTAACTTTTATGTGTACAATGGGAAGCCCATGAATACCATTTTGTTTTGGGAACTTAAGGTCAAGTTGTAGATTTTTACTCACCCTTCGCAAAGGCACTGTACATTACAGACCCTTTTTTAAAAACCTGCAAGAATGAAATAAAACCAAACCCAAACCGATTAAACATCTACACAAAATCAACCACAAATCAGATCACACTAACATTTGGTTCATTTTCTGCTTTTTTTTTATTGTCATAACTGTTAAGGGCATTTATAATCCGTATCATACCAACAGGAGAAAAACTGCGTACATCTATGTGGCCTTTTAAATACATTTACAGCAGCTGAGGGAATAGGGGAAAGGGTGGATGGGTAAGGCTCAGAGGGGCCGAAAAACACAGAAGCCTACGAATGACAGCTGTTCTAGAGGAAAACGGGCAGGGAGAACCACAAATGACGAGGAGAAAAAATATACTGGAGTACTGTGTTCAAACTGATGCAAGCGCAGTGAGTATCCTTTTTTTTTTTTTTTTAAAGTTTGGATTCGCGTATTTCTTTTTCCAAGTCCTAACAAAAAAAACTAAGCATCCAAGAAGGAATCAGCAGACAGACACCGGGCCAAAACTCCCAAGAGGAAAACGAGGGCCGCAGAACCACCACCCACCCCCAAGTGAGTATTAAAGATGGCGGTTTGTGGTTCGAGTAGATCTTACGCGATGCACGTTAACCTGTAGCCCTCGAACATTTAATATTGTGAAATCACTGTGAGTGTAAATGTGTAGTCATATTTACTGTTGCTTGACGAAATTTTGCACAAGGGCGCAAAAAAAAAGCTCTCCAAGCAGATTTCACTCAAATTAGCTTCAGCGTCGCTAACGTGACGTCAGTCGAAAAACTGCATAGCGACAAAGATCCGACGATTTTGTAACAACAGCAAAGCCAGGGGTGCATCATCTGAAATAATGTACAAGCTAAACATCGTCGCTAGTATCTACAAAACATGATGTTTTCATTTTATTCAATGTTTCAGCAAATAACTTACTAAAATCCCTTGAAATAGAAAATAGCCTCTTTTGTGTACTAGAATACATGCTCGTCATACTATCTACTAGGGTTGTTGTTTTTAATGCAATTGCATTACAGTATACGTTATCGAAGGAATAATTGTTTCTCTTATTTTTTTCAATTGAGCGTGAGATGTTGCGCTGGTATACTTATAAATATATCGTATATCTGATTGCAGTTTGATGTTTTAGAGTCCATGCACTGAATGGGCAAATAAACACGTGCATCATGGGATTATTCTTGCGTATTTTTAAAAAAATTCAGATCAACCGACTTTTTAGACGCAGCACACAGCCTAAACCAGCACTTGAGGCCACTGTCTGTACACAACCATAAAAAGTCACATGTAACATGGGTAATAAAAAGCACTGGTACCTCTCTAGCTAATTCATTATTCATTAAAAGGAACAAAACCGAAAATAAAAATCATCTTTTGTTTTTAGATAGTCAAGACAGGGCTTGTTGACGGATGAAGAGGGAAAGTGTGAATATGGGAAGTGAATCTGTAGTGTTCCATAAATACCAGAGGAAGGAAGGGTCAACCGTGACACCACTGAGGGGAGGGGAACTACTGTAGATTTTGGGGATTCACAAGCCTTGTTTGGCCAGCGCGGCGGTCACGTCTTCTGCTAGCGTGGCCAGCTGTGGTGACTCGTGCATGTTGATGCTCCCGGATGAGGACAAGTGGCTGTGTCGGTGAGGGGACGTCCCGCCGGACAGCCCGAGCGACTCAATCACAATCTCCGCTCCGTGATCCACGCGTGCTTTGGCAGAGTCGCGGAAGGAGAGCTTATGGCTTTCGATCTTTAAAAGTAAGAAATATTATTACGTGACGTGTTTTATGGGGTAGGTTGGAAAAAAACAACATTTGTTTATGGTGGACTGACCTGGATCTGGCCTCCTCCGGGTGTATGGTGGGCATTATCCAGGGAGCCCACTTTGGCGTGGGCTTTTTCTCTGAAGTCCAGCTTCACGCTCTCAATGCGCACATGACCACCTCCTGAGACATGGACAGTCATGAAAAAAATAAATAACTAATCAAAAATTCACAACAAATATATAATTTCTCCTCAATAGTGTGTTGTTTTATTGCATTTTGCTTTACTTTATTCCATAGTAATCCGCTAGTGTTTGCTTTGCTTTGGCTTTTTCAAGGTTTAGGACATTATTGTGAAGTCCCAATTGCAACAGAGAAATACTGGGAAATCTCTGCAGACCATGGGTGCCCAAACTCAGTCCTGGAGGGCCAGTGTAGTGAATAGTTTTGCTGTATGGACGTTTTTAGTAAACCTAGCAAGAGCTTGATTAGCTGATTCAGGTGTGTCTAATTGGGGTTAGAACTAAAATATGCAGGACACCGGCCCTCCAGACCAGAGTTTGGGCACCCCTGCTGTAAACTGGCAGAAGAAATTAGTTTCTCATACAAAAGGATTTTGAGACTCTCCATGGTTGATTTTCTTCTTTATATACATGACGCTACTCGTGTGATTTTTGGTAGTTCTCATGTGATTTTGCTTCTGACTTTAACTATATATATATATATATATATATATATATATATATATATATATATATATATATAGTTGAAGTCAGAATCATTAGCCCCGCTGAATTATTAGCCCCCCTGTTTAACAGAAATTGACTTGATGACTTTTACAGCACATTTCTAAACATAATAGTTTTAATAAGTCATCTCTAATCACTGATTTATTTTATCTTTGCCATGATGACAGTAAATAATATTTTACTAGATATCTTTCAAGACACTTCTATGCAGCTTAAAGTGACATTTAAAGGCTTAACTAAGTTAATTAGGTTAACTAGGCAGGTTAGGGTAATTAGGCCAGTTATTGTATGACTATGGTCTGTTTTGTAGACTATCGAAAAAATATATAGTTTAAAGGGGCTAATAATTTTGACCTTGAAATGGTTTGTATTCTAGCCAAAATAAAATAAAGACTTTCTCCAGAAGAAAAAAATATTATCAGACATACTGCGAAAATTTCCTTGCTCTGCTAAACATCATTTGGGAAATGTTTAAAAAAGAAGAAAAAATTCAAAGGGGCTAAAAATTCTGACTTCAACTGTATGCATATGAAAAAATAAAAGAAAAATTGAAATATACTCTTCTTACAATATGTACAAATATATATTGTTAGTGATACTTTTTAATACAGAAGTCAGTTAACTGATCTTTTTCACTTTGTAAATTGACGCACAAATGCACACTTGCAATAAAAGAGGCGATTACAACACAACCACTAGATGGTGCTCTTGTACCATTCAACAGTCTATTTCAGGTACTGCACATTTCAGCCGCAAGAAGTATGACACTGCAAATCTTCAGTCTGTGTGCAAAATGCCCTTTATCATGCTCACCTGGCCTGTGGCGGATGTTGTCCAACGATCCACACTTGGAGGTCACATGACTAAGATCAATCTTCTTGGACTGAATGTAAATCTGTAAGAAACACCCAAAGATGAGAACAGAATAAAACAAAACCAGGATAATAGAGGCAACCACTCCTTCAAATATAAAGCTACAAAAATTGGTTTTGCCTATAAAAGAGAAATAATTAATGAGTTGAATGGTTATGAAGGCACTGTAAAATCAGTTAGACACATTAAAATGGATAACTGAGCTGCAAATCAAACTGATTTATATGTAAATTTTGCAACAATAAACAATTCGGCACCTGCAATAAATATCAACAATACATAGAAAACATTCAGCTGAATCAGAAATGGTGGGGAAGTAAACATCAGATTTATTAGATTATTGTATATTTGAAAACAAATTAATCTTAGTATTTACTATATCAGTAATGGATATTAAATTCAAGAGCTTAGTAAATATTAATGGAGTTGCTATATATAATATATTTTATTATTAATAATAATAATAATAATAATAAAATATTTTATTTGTAATGCGCTTTTATCAAGCTCAAAACACTACAAGGCAAAAAACAATAAAACAGTAAAAACAATAAGTAGGAAAGTATAACAATAAGTAAGATGTAAGAATTGGCTATGTCTCTCCATGATAATAAACCCTGAGGATGGTTATGGAATTCCACGATAATAAACCATGAGAATGGTCAGGCATTAAGGCAATGAACTGGCTAATCTAAGAAGATCAGAAAACCAGCTGTTCAACTGTTTTATTCAAATCATCCTGAGTTTAACTTCCAGACTGTATGTCCTTGCTCCATCAGAGTAAACCATTCACATTTCACAAAAAGGCTCAAGGTTTTAACTTGGTGCATCTTGTAGTTTTATATTCATGTTTGGTATCATTTTAAATGTCTCTGTGTGATTGGTAAAGTGGTTTTAAGGTCATTGTAATATTTTACTGGTATTTGTTGAATTTGGTTTTAACTCTGATAAAATCTCTGCCAGATGCTCCCCCTCAGAGGTGATTAACACATCAATGCATTAGGCGTGGGTCACTGTGACACCCTGTCGGGTACTTAAGGTTAAGATCTTTGCAGATCGGCGTTTTTTTCTGCAGCCAGAAGACCCCGTTGCAACTTACAAGTTTTTGGGTTCTGTCCCGGAGCTTGTAAGTTGCAATGTCTTTTTACATGGTCAGGTATTAATCTTTAACTCTGTTATACAATCTGAATTGGCTTATCGTGTATAATTATGTGAATTGAAATGGAAAATCTTTGCCTGTAAAATAAATACAATTCTTGTTTAAACTTTCATATTTCCTGACAATCACTGACTTAATATGATATAACCTAGTGGCTAAATCAAACTCTCTTTAAGTATGAGCATTCAAATTAAACTAAATTGGAGTCAGATTAAATTCGGAGTTGGAAACTAATTAAAATACGTTTTCATAAGTAAATATTTCTTTTTACATGTGCTAAAAGGCCTGCATGCATTTAACTTCAACCATGCTGTTAGCTTCGTCGTTGGGCTAACAAAAAGGATCCTTACAAAATGGTGACCCCGGACGTGATCTCCCATAAGTTTCAGGCGAGTGATGTCTTTCAGCGCAATATGAAAAAGGAATACTCCGGAAAAACAGGTTCGAGTTATCTTCTTCTTCCAACTGCTGAGGTAAGTCAAATGTTTTGCCTTTTATAAATGTTGAGGGAAAGATAAATGCATCCCATATAGTATATGAGTCGGTATACTCAAAAATTATAGACCAGAGACCGTAAAATCTGGTTGGGCTTTAGATTAGGCAAAACCCCATTGTTTCATCAGGGACAGAATAGCAGCAGAGTGGGAGAAGAATGAGAAACTCTAAAACCAAAATTTGGATCTCTTTAAGAGATAAAATTTTAAGATGGAATAACATCATCCAAATTTTATCCTAGAACTTAACAGAGTTCGGCAAATGAAAATCTAAATTCTGAATATAACTGCTTCCACTAAAGATTGCTTATTGCACATGTGGTAATAACTTTGCAACATTGCCAACAAGCAGCGTTTATATTTCAAGAATTTTTAAATTGGTAATTAGATTAATTGGAAATTCTTGTTGTGATCTTTGTATTGGACATGTAAAGTGAAGTTGGGCAAATACAGTACAATAAAATGATTAATTAAAATACAATTTCAAATGAAGCTCCTATTAGATGGAAATTAAATCTCAGATCTTTAAGTTTTTATCTCCAAGCAGAAAACTTTGACTTAGTGTTTTCTCTAGAATTTAAATGGTTAAAGAAACATTTGAATACGTTAGAGATATTTGAATCCAGAATCTGAATTATTGGTTATAACACTGAAAATAGTTTTTAAAATGCTGTTTAAGACTCAGCATAAATATTTAAATTATTACACACTTATGAGTTTCACACTTATGAACCATTTATTGATTTCATCACAGTTGTAATTTATGTTTCTAACGGCTTTGCCTAAAAAGTAACTCAGTTACTCATTAAGTTAATTACTTGACTAAAAACTAAAAATCCACATAACTTACATGGGCAATAAAAAGTCAACATCTGGAACTTTTAGTGTTGTTTTAAGAAAAGACAAAATGTTTCAAATAAATAACCCTAAATTTTCATGAATCCACATTTCATTGTTTCGGATAAAATTATACAGGTATCAGCCTACTTATCTGATTTGATTTATATAGAATCGTTGAATTTATATATATCACTCGAGACAAGTATATAAGTCACTGTAATTAAACTACCTGAAAATGAGAAGTAATCACTTACTTTACTATTTGCGAAAAGATCATTTTAATTGCAGCGACTATTTAATTGTAAACTAATTATACCCAACACTGAACTTAAGATTATGATCAAATAATGTGTGTTTTTTGCATTTGTACTGTTGTGCCCAATCTTTAAACTCACATGTTTAATGTAAGATCGATAAAATTATGCCTAAAATTTGAGAGAAAGAGATACTAGCATTATAATGAGCTGAACTGTGCGAAATTTCCCCCACAAACCCTCACACCTTGCCCTTCCTGAACGTTCTGTCCTAAACAATGCACATTCACATGCTAAAAGGTTTGGGTTCTGTATCATTTAAAAGAGTCTCTGTGAGAAAAGACAATACCTGGTCACTCACACCAAGCTATTTACATACAGTCACGGAAAGAGAACGCAAACCCCCTGCAGATACCAAATGGTAAACATATGGTAAACTCAAAAAAATTATCTGCATACTAAAGGGAGCGACCAAGTCTCGAGGAATCTGTAAACAGATATCCCGCACGATCCCAGTGTGTAGCATCATTCTTCCAGGTAAATATGTTTTAAATTCATCTATGTAAATATATGATTGATTATTGATTTATTACTGTTGATTGGATTTCACTTGATTGTTTCTTAACCTGGTAGAAAATAAATTGTTATATTTGAACGTATTCTTGTTACTCTGAAATTATTACTCAGATAAGTTGAGAATGTACTAGGTTCCATGATAGACATAACATATGTTAAATGGAGATTCTAGAAATTCCCACTTGTTGTTTTGACTTCAATTATGTTATTCATCGTAAATCTACGGGAAGTCAGGGTAAATTGCATTAAGATGAATGGCACGTCTTACATGGTACTGACTAATTAACCACTGGTTAAATATCGTTTGAAATTTAACTATAGTTGTACGTAGAAAATTGCATTGTCTGTAAATCTACGAGAAGTCAGGGTAAATTGCATTAAGATGAATGGCATGTCTTACATGGTACTGACTAATTAACCCCTGGTTAAATATCGTTTGAAATTTAACTATAGTTGTACGTAGATAATTACAAGAATCAAATGATTACTATTTAAATAATGGCATTGTCTGTCTGTCTATTAAATAGCATTGATCATCAACCTCTAATTGTTGACCAAAACTAGTGAATTTATGATGCATTGCAGCCGGCGTAATGTAATATAGGTTCACAATAAATGAGTAATAAGAGTAAAGAAGTACTATGGAGCGCCAAGGTAAAGTGCATTAGGATGTAGTAAGCCGACGGGAAACACATCTTACATGGTATTGGCGGATTAACCTCTGATTAAATATTCCAAGCACTAATTATAGTTGTACGTGGTTATTTTAATTACGGAAACGGGAATTTATAGATTCTTAAGTTTAACCTCTGATTAATGTTTCAGCATTAATTATAGTTGTACGTGGTTGTTTCAATTACGGAAACAGGAATTTATAAATTACCTAGTTTAACCCCTGGTTATTGTTTGAGAATTAATTAAAGTTGTACCTAGGAAAATTGGTAGGAGTTCAAGATTATTCAAATATATACTAAAATGTGTCATAAATTACTAAATTAATAAAGTAATATTAAACTAAAATGGAGTCAGATAAAACGAGGATAAACGTGTCAACATTCTAAACCATCTTTTACTAAAACTGTATTAGAAGCCTTTTCATATCCATAAAAACATGTAATAGTTGTTCGTGTTACTAAAAAGTACACCTAGGCACATGATTGTCTTACTGTAAGTGAGAAACACTTTATGGCTGTAGATGCTTAGTGCATTCTAGGCCTGATATCATGTGAAAGATGGAATTAAATGTATACTATCTAGAGATATCATTTATATCATAAGAACATTATGATATGGTATATTATCAATGATAGCATCTAATCTCATAATGATTCAGCAGAATTTAAGAAGAAAAAAGAAAGTTGAATGAGTATAAAATGGACGAAGCAAGTGTTAAAAGGAGAGTAAATGCATGTAGCGAGAAAATGAGGGTCTTTATTAATGCTAAGACATTAAAAAGAAGTCAGCAGATAGTTAAAGAGGGAAAACAGTACGTAGGGAAACTAAGCAGAGGGAAACCGGAAGGAAAAATAATCAAATTATCAAGAAAGAATTTCTTTATCTTCTAATTATGCAAGAATCTTTAATGAGACAAATTGGCGAGCCCAACATTTGTCAACTAAACTGATCGACCTGATTGGATTAAAATTACTCTCCGTAAACATCGACCCAATGGTAATAGCTTTATTAGTTAAACAGACAAGGTTAGAGGCTGATTGCATTTTCGTATTCGTATGTATGTTAGACACTTTCTCATTTCCATAAAAACATATAATAGTTGTTTGTGTTATAAATGAGCTTGTCTCCTAAAAGTGAGAAACTGTGCTATTCGCAATATAGCGGCAGTTTAAACCACAACCAGGAGTACAACATTAGCCGTGAGGCTACAGTGTATTCCATAATTACATTAACAAAGAAAATGTTTCCTTACAGGAGTCCATCAGTCTGAACTTTGAATAATTCCTTTGAAGTTATTACTACTGTAAGTGACAAGGGGAGGTACATATTTGTGCTTTTCCTTGGAACTCCATGGTAAAAGTATTTTTAACCCAAATTATCCCTCTTTGGGAAAGTCACCTATTAAATTTAATCAGGAGATTAGTTTAATTGGGCATGTAATCAAAGTTGTGCAAAATATTAACACCGGCAGAAAGTTCTTTATAACCTATAGAGATGTAGATGCCATCCAAATTGATGACTGATGCTTCAAACACAGATCTGACCAGTGAGAATAAAGCATATCTCAGTAAATCTGAGTTTTATAAAACTCACATCATGGCAGACTGAAACTACAAATGCAAAAGAAATTTCAAAGGATGTGCTAAAATTTGACCATCAATGCTCAGTTTATCTGAACCTTTGCTTGGCAAAAACATAATCATGCTAATGATATGTCTTTGTTAACAAGCACAAATTAAATTCTTACTGCATCTAATTTGATGCCAATTGTAAAATCTGTCTGGTTAAGACCATAACAGGGAAATTAAAGTAGTACTATCTACTAAAATATAATTTGTGTAAAGGCTCAGATAACACTGTGTTTTTTCTCTCTGCCACTTTCAGGCACAAACTCCATGAAAGTGCCTGAGTCTGTCTGCATGCAGACAGGACACACAGCTCGACATGAGATGGGTAATAAAGATATTTTACGAGGCCAATCACACCCCATAATTACACTAACACTACCTGTCTACATGGCCTCCCAGTGTAGCACTGGATATCTGGATATAAATTTTGCAACACAGATTGTAATTAAGTTTTGCCCATCTCATGCACACAAAAACACAACACACACTCATCACTGCAATCTAACAGTATTTTTAACTGGTATATGTCGACTATCCAGGTTAAAAAAATAATTTACCTCACTCATATTTATCATACATTATTCAGCTCATACATATAGGACAATGTGGGATTATTATTTAAATATCAATTGTGGTAAACAATTTTGCAACTTTATGGTTTTTCAATTTGCGGTGCATCGATGTTGTAATGTGCAGAAGACTTGTGCATGGCTACAGTCACATACAAAATTATTTAACTTGTGAATTAGCGAAATCTAAATGAGACTACTAGTCTCTTTGGACAAAATGTTTAATTCATTCATGTTCATTCATTAGCCCTGTTGCAAAATAGTAGGGCCCACTATTTTCCAACAGTGACTATTGAAAACCTCAAATTGATAAAAACCAACTAAATCTAAAAATGCAGGCACTATCAATTTAACCAATTTCTAAAATTAAACCTGCATTATTGAATGTGACCTTAGCCTGTGCATTAAATAGACAAAGAATGAGGAAAGAAAATAACCTGTAGATTTTAAATCTTTCTTTGCTTGGATTTTAATTTTACAGTTGATATGGTTAAACCTTAAGTCTGCATAAAAGTTTTTCAATTGAACCATTTATATAGACAATTTTATGATTACAATTGTGAAATTGTGTATTTCTATTATTGATGTTATATATTTTATTATGCATACCACTAGTGAAAATACTGGTTATATTGGATCTGTGTATCTTTCCCTTTAAATTACCCTTATCAAATATCTAAACTACTGCCGTACATGACATGAGAGTGGAGCATCTGGTGATTATTACAACTAAAGTTAGGACTTTTACAGACTTTGTTTACCTCTCACACATTGAACATTTTTATGTTTTGAGTTTACACATTCTACAGTGCTGAAAAGCTCATTGATATCAAATCATTGCATGGTCATTCAAATGTTATCTAGCGGTCTCACATATGAACTGCCTTGTGAACCTTACCTTATGTCTGAAGCTAACAAAGGTCTTTGCAGTGGAACAGATAACGACCTGGGGAGGATCTTACGCTGAAAGTGTAACGAGACTTGCAACATGTTTGATTAAAGCACTGGACTTTGTCATCTTATGGACAGAACATCACCTTATGGACACAAATCCAACTGCCCGAACTGACCTGAAGTGCTTGAGCAGCCACCTGAACCCAAGTCTGTGGGGTTAAGCGATACACCTCCATTTTAATGTTGAACCTGCCTTTAATGTTGTAATTTCAGGTTATGACATTGCTTCTGTTTCTACAATCAACATCATCGCTCGACAAAGCCATCCAAATGATCTTGTGTTCCCTTTGAAACTGCTCAAAATTGCTCCAAGGGACCAGGGGAGGACTGTAAGAATTGGCTATGTCTCTCCATGATAATAAACCCTGAGGATGGTTATGGAATTCCACGATAATAAACCATGAGAATGGTCAGGCATTAAGGCAATGAACTGGCTAATCTAAGAAGATCAGAAAACCAGCTGTTCAACTGTTTTATTCAAATCATCCTGAGTTTAACTTCCAGACTGTATGTCCTTGCTCCATCAGAGTAAACCATTCACATTTCACAAAAAGGCTCAAGGTTTTAACTTGGTGCATCTTGTAGTTTTATATTCATGTTTGGTATCATTTTAAATGTCTCTGTGTGATTGGTAAAGTGGTTTTAAGGTCATTGTAATATTTTACTGGTATTTGTTGAATTTGGTTTTAACTCTGATAAAATCTCTGCCAGATGCTCCCCCTCAGAGGTGATTAACACATCAATGCATTAGGCGTGGGTCACTGTGACACCCTGTCGGGTACTTAAGGTTAAGATCTTTGCAGATCGGCGTTTTTTTCTGCAGCCAGAAGACCCCGTTGCAACTTACAAGTTTTTGGGTTCTGTCCCGGAGCTTGTAAGTTGCAATGTCTTTTTACATGGTCAGGTATTAATCTTTAACTCTGTTATACAATCTGAATTGGCTTATCGTGTATAATTATGTGAATTGAAATGGAAAATCTTTGCCTGTAAAATAAATACAATTCTTGTTTAAACTTTCATATTTCCTGACAATCACTGACTTAATATGATATAACCTAGTGGCTAAATCAAACTCTCTTTAAGTATGAGCATTCAAATTAAACTAAATTGGAGTCAGATTAAATTCGGAGTTGGAAACTAATTAAAATACGTTTTCATAAGTAAATATTTCTTTTTACATGTGCTAAAAGGCCTGCATGCATTTAACTTCAACCATGCTGTTAGCTTCGTCGTTGGGCTAACAAAAAGGATCCTTACAAAGATAACAATAGATCACACATTAAAAACACTACTAAAGAGGTGAGTCTTGAGAAGCTTCTTAAAACAGTCCAGAGACACGGCATTCCTAATGGTAATGGGTAATGCATTCCATAATTTTGGCACACAGTATGAAAAAAAATAGGTAAAACCATTTAAAATTTTAGTAAAACTGTTTTATATATTCAGAAATTTTCTAAAATATATTTTTGTAATAATTGAAATATGTTTTAATAATAATGATTTAAAAATAAACAAACTAAATATATTGTGAAATATACTTTGGTACATAAAAGTTGTTTTACTGAGTCTCACAAGTACAACTTATATCTACAGTAAGGTGTATTTGTTAACACTTTACAATAAGGTTGTATTAGTTAATGTATTTACTAAAATGAACACACAAGGAACAATACATGTCTTACAGTATTTATTCATGTTTGTTAATGTTAGTTAATGGAAATAAAGTTGTTCATTGTTAGTTCATGTTAAGTCACAGTGCATTAACTCATGTTAACAAACAGGAATTTGGATTTTAATAATGAATTAGTACATTTTCAAAAATGATTAATAAATGCTACAATTATTGTTCATTATTGGTTCATGTTACTAAATACGTTTACTAACATTAGCTATTAAAACCTTATTGTAAAGTGCGACCATAAATTTTAAATGTACTTCAGTCATTTTTACTGTAAGCAAAATACTTATAATGGGATTTTAACCCAGTGTCTTGTATATATAAAAGAAATATAGATATAAGCAATCTTCTTTTATCCTCTTTTACCCTCAAAATCAAATTCGTAAACTCATTTAAAAGCAGTGTTCTGGAATGTTTAAAATATTTCAACATGAAACAAATAATATATGCTTTAAGTCATATTTTGTGGTAAATATATAATATATTTGAGTGCTGAACATTAATGAACCCCACGACATTGGCCTGATGCTCTACAGAGTGTGGTCATTACAGCTCAGTTGTTACTGTCACTCAGAGTGACTGACTTCTGCTGCGAGGGGCAGAAAAGACAAATTCAGACTGAAGTATAAACATGACTCGGCAACACCAGCTCTGACTTTCAGAAAACACAGGTCAAGGCATTACAGCACGCAATACAGTATGTACACACAGACTATTGCTCTGATCCCAAAAGCTAATGAGATACAGTATGTGCAGTATTTTAAGATATCATTGAACCATTTTCTAATATAGCCTATAAGATAAGATCATTTACATTTTAATAAAACAAATCCCATACATATTTTATTGTAGCCAATTTGTATGTAAAGGGGAGAGCGGGACAAAGTAACACTTTTTGATTTTAACCATATTACGAACAAAGTAACGAGGTTTGACAAACACTGGTTGTATGATCGCCAGACCTATGGTTTCTGTGCAGTATTGCCAAAAGTGCCAGGAGTAAAAATGGTTACATGGTTACAGAGGGTTAGTTGTAACGTGCTTAAAAAGGCAGATTTTATACAATTAATATAAATCCAGTTTACTTTTCTTTACCAGCTATATTTCCTCAGTATTTAGATCTTTAGATCTATTGAATAAACACATTTGGATTCATTCGCATTATTATACAATGCGTTTATTTGCATTATTAGCAATACTTTTTTTTTCCAATTAAAAAATATTTGCTGTCAAAAACATTTTTATATAAAAAGTTCTCAACATTACACTCATAATTCAAAAATTATATTGTTGGTTTAATTGGTGTCCAACAGTGTGTGGCTTAATTGTAACACCATGTTACAACTAACCCCCTGTGTCATGTTTTCACTGTACGTTTTTACATCTTTCAAAATGGCTCCATTTTTGCCTAGAAGATGTTAATCACAACAATAAGATTTTACTAACATATTTTCACAGATTAAAAAATAAATAAATAATTTAAAAAATAAAAATCAACTATAATAAAATACTTTTATGCTGCAAATATGGTTTCTTCTGTGTTTCTCATCCAAATTTTGCCGAACTTTCTCAATAATTGGCAGAAAGACATCTGCTGACACTGTGGTGAAAACCTTGTAAGCGTGCCATGGTTAACCCTGAGTAAATACCTTAAAACTTTGTGTTAAATTTTACTCCGCTTTACTTTGTGCCCCGTGCTCCGCTACTACAGAAAGCATGTTTGAGGTTTAAAGAAAGAAGAACAGAAACTTTCAGCATTTTGCCATGTTTACAATTGTATATGGGCGTTAGGCTTACTGCAAATATTCCAAAATATACTCCCAATAATACACCAAACTTTGGACCATCTAAGGGTTCAACATGTTACAAGCATGACTGGCAACTAACATTTTAGCTAATAGATACACATACGGAAAGACAAAAAGCAGAGTTATCATAGGAAAACTATGGTAACCGTATATTAAGAATGGGTTCAATCCATATCTAGCCTAAAATGTTTACTGTGTTGTTTAGTAACATTCTAACATATTTCTAGCATGCTTAACTTTTTGCTAATGTTGATTAAACTGTTGTTAGAATGTGTCTATTTAACATGTTGCTAGCATGAACATGTCTTCAGTATGAAACAGCATGTTGCAACTGTGTTTAACCTAATGGCAGCTTGAATTAGCACATTATTCACATGATAACTAACATTCCAACACGTCTAGCATGTTTAACATTTTGCTAATGTTAATTAAGTGTTGTTAGCATGCTCCTAGATTGTTTTTATTTAACATGACATGTTAATTACCATATTAAATTTAAATATAAGCATGTTTAACATTTGGCTAATGTTAATTAAAATGTTGCTAGCATGTTTCTATTCTAAATGTTACTATAGCATGAACATGTCTTTAGCATGTTGTAACCATATTTAACATAATGCCATAATGAATCAGTGCATTGTTGACCATTTTTGAGGTTTAGCATTGTTAAGGTTTATCATTCTAACATATTTCTAGCATGTTAAACGTTTTGCTATGCTAATTATTGTTCAAATGTTTCAATTTAACATGTTTGTAGCATTAACGTGTATTTAGCTTGAAATAGCATGTTGCAACCATGTTTTACACAATGCCAGAATGAATTAGCACATTGTCGACATGGGGTTAACTAACATATTTCTAGCATGATTAACATTTTGCTAGTTAATTAAAATGTTGTTAGCATGTTTCTAGAATGTGTCAATTTAACTATGTTGCTTTAACATGAAACAGCATGTTGAAACTGTTTAACATGCCAGCATGAATTAGCACATTGCTGACATATTAACTAACATTCTTAAATATTTATAACCTGTTTAACATTTTGTTAGTGTTGATTAAAATGTTGTTAGTGTATTTCTAGCACATTTCTATTTAACATGTTTCCAGCATTAACATGTCTTTAACATAAAATAGTATGTTGCAACCATGTTTTAACAAGACTAATGACATTGTTGACATGAGGTTTACAAATGTCCTAACATATTCCTAGCACGTTTAACCTTTTGCTAATATTAATTATAATGCTGTAAGCATGCTTCTATTTAAAATGTTGCTAGCATGGACATGTTTTAGCATGAAAGAGCATGTTGGAACTGTGTTCAACAGAATGCCAGCATGAATTACACATTGCTGACATGTTAACTCTCATTCTAACATATTTTTATCATGTTTTACATTTTGCTAATGTAATTAAATACTGTTAGCATGTTTCTAGTATGTTTCCATTTCACATGTTACTAGCATGCACATGTTTTTAGCAGAAAATAGCATGAAATGCATTTGACGAATCATGTATTAGCAGGAATTAGCACACTGCTGACATGTTAAATATAATTAACTTATTTCTAACATTTTGCTAATGTTAATTGAAATGTTGTTAGAAAATTTTTAGTATGTTTCTATTTAACATGTTGCTAGCATGAACATGCGTTCAGCATGAAATAGCATAATGCAACCATGTTTTAACATGACAGAATGATTATAGCACATTGCTGCCATGTCAACTAACAACCTTGCATATTTGTAGCACGTTTTGCTTATATTAATAAAAATGTTGTAAGCATGTTTCTATTTAACATGTTGCTAGCATGGACATGTCTTTAGCATGAAATAGCATGTTAAAACTGTGTTTAACATAAAGCCAGCATGAATTGGCACAGTGCTGACATGCTATCTAACAATCTAACATATTTCGAGCACATTTAGCTTACGTTAACTAAAATGTTATTAGCATCTTTCTAGTATGTTTCTATTTAACATGTTGCTAGCGTAGAGATGCTTTATCATGAAATAGAATTTTGCTGCCTTTATTTATATTTAACATGTTCCTCAGGTTGCGTGCATTGATAATTATAAGAAACTTTCCACCTTTGAAAGCTGAATAAGGATGCTGAAGATTCTGTTTTATTACAGATAAATAAAGATATATTACAGTAAATTATTACATTTTAAATGGAAAAAATGCTACAGTATTCCTGATTAAATAAATCAAGCCATGGTAAACATAAATAATGTCTTTCAAAACATTAAACTTGCTCACTGTCTTATATGGAAGAGAACCTACACATTAAAAATTTAATACAATAAAGAAGACCTCGAAACCCTAAAAGAGAAAAGAACAAGAACCCATGAAGGTTGACAGCAGCAACTCCTTGATTCAGTCTGTTGAGCAAAGCTGTATCACCAAGTACAAAGAAAAAAAATCAACACCACAATTTTTCCCCCGAAAGACAAACTAAAGCACGGTGATAAGTTTCATACCAGGATATGAAGTCCATACAGTAGACACACAAGTGTTGATGAGTCAACATCAAACACCTGCATTACAGTCTACAAATATATACATGTGCCATGTATATATTTTCAACAAGATGAACAACAAGAAGGGACTTCAGCTTGATTCCAGTGAAAAATATGTCTGAAGTGTGTGTGTGTGTGTGTGTGTGTGTGTGTGTGTGTGTGTGTGTGTG
>CAIGQQ010003610.1:2163691-2220045 GCA_903798035.1 Danio albolineatus | reverse complement strand
GTGTGTGTGTGTGTGTGTGTGTGTGTGTGTGTGTGTGTGTGTGTGTGAGATCGAAAAGGGAGGCAAGAGGTTTAGATTTAAGGTCTACTGGAGGCTTTGGAAGAGAAGGAGAGAGAGATGGAGCTGTACATACATTGCCTCCACGGGGCGAATGCTTCAGATTATCCTTGGATCCGCACTTTGACTGTACGTGACTGAAGTCCAGCTTCTTGTTTAAAATTAGAATCTAGAAAGATATAAAGATATGCGTCTCTTATAATGAAGATGGAAACACACACACACACACAAGTGAAGTAGACATATGCCGATATTGAATCA
Source organism: Danio albolineatus (assembly GCA_903798035.1). Taxonomy (NCBI): domain Eukaryota; kingdom Metazoa; phylum Chordata; class Actinopteri; order Cypriniformes; family Danionidae; genus Danio; species Danio albolineatus. The sequence continues at coordinate 2,219,727 of CAIGQQ010003610.1, read as the reverse complement.
TTCAGTTTACCATGATGAGCATCCACAATATTGATATTGTGGGCACTGTGGGCAAATACTGTCAATAATTCTTTATTATTTAAATGTATAGAGTGTTTTTTAAAGAAAATTCTGTTGTATTTTAGTGTTTGTCCATCACAGCAGCAAACGCTTAAAGACATTTAACATTTTCACATGTTAATCTAGCCTACAGTATATCATTGAAAATTCTGAGACCATTTATAGACATTTGGTTCGTTAACCATGTACAGTACAGTAAGTTTCCATTAGTTAACATCAGTTTATTTAATAAAGTCAAATGTACACGCTCATAAAAAAATGGTACAATGTTGTACCAAAGAAGATACAAACCCTTGTCACCTTTTTATGGGACAGAATTGTACCTTAATTTGTACCTTTTAATGTCATGATTTGTACCATGGGAAACCAAATGTACCTTTGTTTTTAAAAAACCTGCAGATACAATATTGTATACTTTTGTGAAAGGTACCACCACAGTGACAAGACACTTTGTACCTTAACAGTGTCAAAAATGCTTATCAAACATTTATTAAAATGCCTTAAATGCTTAGTTTACAATACCTATAGTTTTATGTTTTACCAGTTGTTTTGTATTATTGTATTATAGAAGTAAAAAAAATATGTTTAGAAGTATCTTTAAACATATACTTTAAATGATGATTCTTGTTTTAATATGGAAATTATTCATAAAAATCACATTGCCTTTCCAGTCATATTTTTTTTCATAGATACTGTAATAAAGAAGGAGTTGATCAACACTTTTGTACCTTTTATATGAGAACAATTGTGTACCTTCATTTCAGTTGTACCATAAAAGGCACAGAACAGTATCATAAGAGGTCTTTTCAGTAGCATATAAGGTACAATTTTTACAAAGGTGCAAAACTGTTCCTTGAAGAACATTATTTGTACCATCGTGTACCTTTTTTTCTGAGAGTGTACAGTAATGTCAACTACAATTGTATTTTTTAATCTTAGGTAACTTTAATTTTTTTTAGTTAATGCCTTGGTTAATTAGTTAAATCATTAATAAAATGAATGTGTATTTTTTAAATGAACTCATAATTATAATAAGGCTTTATCTCACAATTGATTTTAACGCATTAACTAACAGTTACTAATGATACTTTTTTTCTATAGTGTTACCTATTATACTTTTGCATTTTAATTTGGTTAAAACATTTACTTCAATTCAATTCATCTTTATTTCTATAGCACTTTTACAATGTAGATTGCGTCCAAGCAGCTTTACATAGAAGATTTTAGTAAACTGAAACAGTGTCAGTCCAGTTTTCAGAGTTGAAGTTCAGTCTAGCTCAGAGCAGTGTGGTTTTATATCCACTACCGAGTCCAAACACTGAAGAGCAAAATCCATCGATGGACTTTAAACATGTATATACAATAAAATTACACATTAAGTCTTTTTGTTGTTGTTGTTGTTATACATGTTAAAATGATTTTTTTTATTGCAGCTTAGGTATAATATTGTGATAATACCGTATATTTTGATTAATGCTTCAGCAATCAATTGTGACAAAAAGACTTAATATCGGCAGAAGACTAAAATGAAGATGGAAACACACATACACACATAAATGAGGATGGAAACACAAATATACGGACAAGCCGTGCATCGGTGGGACAAATCAGTATTCAAGAGCAATTGGAAAAAAAGGCCAGAAAGATGGACTCGATCTCTGCCTCAATGTGCTCGCAGCATCTGCAGCCAAGAATCAACCATGCAATACCCGAAGAAAAAAGTTGAGCAGAGGTCAGCTATATGCAAATTTGGAGCAACACAATGCGGCGACTATCATTCGGTGATGCCTGCCTATAAGCACCCAACACAGCTAGACTTAAGGACTTAATCACCATCAGACTGAAGAAAAAGAAAGAAAAAAAACCCTTCAGGTTTAAACTTCAACTGTACTCATGGTAGACACTGTTTACAACACTTAGACTCCATATGCTCCATCAACCAGAATAAGAAAAGCTTTCACTTATTTGATGCTTATTATGGCTGAGTGTCTCTTCATTAAGTGGGAAAGCCACACTGATGGACTGAATTAATGAACATTGATAGATAAACCTTACATTTCAGATAAGCATTACAAATTAAACAATTAAAAGTAGCTTACAAAATGTATATGTCGAACATAGACCACAAAACCTGTCTTCTGTTGTATGAGTATATATTTTGCAAATAATTAAAATTATTGATTAAATTTAATGGCAAACATATGATTGAACAAATAAACTTAAACAAATAATATAATATTATGATAAATTCCATTTAAATAAATACATGGATAAAATACAGACAGGTGATGAAGAATGACTGAAGAATTATAAGGTATGACTTTATCTCAAAAATAAGTATATCAAAATCCTATATGATGTTTATAATTTAATTTAAGAAATATTAAATAAAAACAGTCATTTCTAAAATGATTCATTTATTCATGTTCTTTTCGGCTTAGTCCCTTTAATAATCTGGGGTCGCCACAGCATAATGAACCACCAACTAATCCAGCATGTGTTTTACGCAGCAGATGCCACACACTCATTCAAGCACATACACTACAGACAATTTAGCTTACCCAATTCACCTATAACACAGGTCTTTGGACTTGTGCACTCTCAGAAATAAAGATAAAGGAGCTGTCACTGGGGCAGTAACTTTTCAATAGGTACATATTTGTACCTGAAAGGTCCATAATGGTACTTTAAAGGTACTTTTCAGGTACATTTAGGCACTAATATGCACCTTAGAGGTACCACTGTGGACTCTTTGGGTACAAATATGTGCCTTCTGAAAAGGTACTGGCCCAGTGACCGCTCCTGTACCTTTATTTCTGAGAGTGTGGGGGAAACCGGAGCCCCCAGAGGAATCTTACACTAACACGGGGAGAACATGCAAACTCCAATGCCAACTGACCCAGCCGAGGCTCGAACCAGCGACCTTCTTGCTGTGAGGTGATCATGCTACTCACTGCGCCACCGTGAAGCCTTTCTAAAATGATAATCAACATTATAAAGTAAGCTTCGCCAACACTTTATGATTTACAGAAAAACAGCAAAAGCAATAGTCTACATTACTCTGATTGATGCTTTTAAAAGTTCAGAAGTTCACCAAACATTCAGACTGTCCCCGTCCGCTTCAGTGGGCCTCATACCTCGGTAGACATATTATGTCATTAAGGCATAGGCGGGCACAGCGCTCTTGCCCAGTGTCACCCGTGGGCAAACACAGACTGGCAGCGGCCGCCACATGCCCGCTCACTGGAGCCTGAGAGTCTGTGGCTCGTGTCTCTGAAAGCAACTGTGTTTGCAAAACACCCGCTGTCATCCACGGCCAGACAGATTGAGGCCGTGGCAGAGGTTACACAACACAGCCCTCCTCAGGGTGTCCTGAGTGTCCCAAACTGAACCCTAATGCCAGTCACAAGTCCATCCATCACTGTAAGGGCTACAGTACTCACAAGCCTACAGTAGGTAAACCAGGGACACATTTCAAAAGCAATGGTGGTCTAATTGTTGATCTTAAGTACAGCAAGTCATGTAATTATGTCAGTGAATGAAGCAATGAATTAATGTGGTATTTATATAGCGCTATACTACACTGTAAAAGGCTTAATAACATAATAAGTCAAGACATCAATTATTTTTTATGTAGATTTTATTTATTTTAATAAGTTAATCATGCTTTCCCAGTAATAGGATGCAGCTTCTAGGGCATCCGTTGTGTAAAACATATGCTGGAATAGTTGGCAGTTCATTCTAATGTGGCAACCCCTGATATACAGCATAAGGGACTAAGCTGAAGGAAAATGGTTAAGTATCATTGACATAAGTTGAGATAACTGGAAAAGATAATTAGATTCAACCTAAAGAGTTAAGCCAGCAAGAATGTATTTATAGTGTAGGCATAGCTGGACTATGTTTAACAATCATAAGTGTTTTAGTTGGAAAATAATAAAACCTAATTAAAATTCAAATAATAACACTATTGGTCACAATATTTTGAGAATAAATGTAAAAAAAATTTAAGTCTTAGCATTGTGGTGTTTAAGTGATTAAACAAGCTGAAAAAGTCATTCTGTTGTAAGTTAATTTGTGTTATTTTAAGAGTAAAGTCAAACAAATAAGAATAAAGCCAGAGCACTGTGGGATTTAAGTAGCTTAAGGTGAGACACTGCACTTTTTAAAATTTTATTTACCTGTCAATTCAGAAATTACTGGTATTTCTTGTTTATGTGTTTTTCATTTGGTGTTTGTTTTTCCACAGTCGAATGTAAAGAAAACATCCGAAATATAATTTAAAGTGTCTATTCAGTTTCACTTTGTGTCTGTACAGTAGAATTCATCTTTTTTTTTTAAAAAACATGTTATTCATTTCATTTTAATTTTGGCTTAGTCCCTTTCTTCATCAGGGGTCGCCACAGCAGAATGAACCACCAACTTATCCAGCATATGTTTTACACAGCGGATGCCCTTCCAGCTGCAACCCAGTATCGGGAAACACCCAAACACACTCATTTACACTCATGCACTATGGCCAATTTAGTTTATTCAATTCACCTATGACAGATGTCTTTGGTCTGTGGGGTAAACCAGAGCACCCAGAGGAATCCCACATGAAGATGGGGAGAACACAAACTCCAGACAGAAATGCCAACCAACCCAGCCTGGCCTCAAACCAACAGCTTTCTTGCTGTGAGACGACAGGCCTAACCACTGAGCCACCTTGTTGTCAATGTTATTCATACTGTAACTATCAAAATATATTAAATTTCTTATGTAAAAACCTGAGACATTTTGTAAGGTTCAGATTTTAGCGCTAAAGAAAGGTACAAACATTTACAGTATGCATATTTCAATTACCAATGTACAGGCAATCAACAGGGGAAACAGGGTGATAACTGTTAGTTATTCTTGTACCTGATTCACATGCAGTGTCTTGCATGGATATAGATCATTCTTCTGTTGAACACACACACACAAGATATTCTGAAGCATGTAAAAAAAAAAATAATAATTTAAAATTTAAAGCAAAAAAACAGCTATTGACTTTCATAGTATTTTGTCCCTACTGTATATATCAATAGCTACTTTTTTCCAACATTCTTCAGAACATCTTGCTTTGTGTTCAAAAGAAGAAAGAAATTCATAAAAGTTGTGAACCATTTGTGTGAGTAAATGGTTCATTTTTGGGTGAACTGTCCCTTTAACACAGAAAAGAAACGCAAGTCAATTACTCCAATGTGACTTAAGGTTGTTTCCTATATTTTATCACTGCAGTCTCCCAGTGTGCACTGCAGTGGCTGATGAGACGCTTCTCTCTGCCACAAGCCACACATAAAGATGTCAGTCCACATGGCTCACACCACGCTCATTACAGCAAGGCTGCATCAAATGACCCAAAAACGCAAGAGCTGTTTACATCCCGAATCTGTCCCCATAGTCCCTGCTGAACTCTCTTCAACTCGGAAAACAAACCTCCTACAACACCAGAGATACAGGAGAAATAGTGCTTGAGCATTTGTGTGTATAACTGTGCGTTTCTACAACACAAGAATGCAATAAGATTATTCTTAAATCCAGCATGCAAATTCGGATGTGTTTCATTACTTATATTTGAGTACCATACAGTATATTCCTTTGGCTACTTCAGAGGGAATTCACAGCTGAATGAACCACCAAATATTCCAGCATACGGTATGTTTTACACAGCCAATGCCCTTCCAGCTGCAACTCAGTACTGGGAACCACTCATTCACACACATACGGATAATTTTGTTTATTCAATTCACCTATAGCGCATGACTTTGGAATGTGGGGGAAACCAAAGCAAGTGGAGGAAACCCACACTAATACAGGGAGAACATGCAAACTCCACACAGAAATGTCATCTTGCCCAGCCGGGACTCAAACCAGCAACCTTCTTGCTGTGAGGCTACAATGTTAACCACTGCACCACCGTTCTGCCCTGAGTACTATACATAACTTTTGTTAATAAATGTATACCTGACCTTTTCCATTTCTAAATTACTGTAACTAATGGCTCAGTGTAATAAGGACAGAATGCTCAACTGCTAAGCGGTTAAAGTTCATATTTAATATTCATTGCATATACTTACATACATACATATTGTATACAGATACACCGGTTTCCCCTTACAAGCCAAAGACACACACTATAGGTGAATTGGATCAACTAAATTGGCCATAGTGCATGTGTGTGTGGATGGGAGAGGGTATGGGTGTTTCCCAGCTCTGGGGGTTCTCAGGTTAGTGTTAGAATTTTTAGCCCCTATAAGCTATTTTTTTCCCAATAGTCTACAGGACAAACCATCGTTATACTTGCCTAATTACCCTAACCTGCCTAGTCAACCTGATTAACCTAGTTAAGACTTATATTGTCACTTTAAGCTGTATAGAAGGGTATTGAAAAATATCTAATAAAATATTACATACTGTCATCATGGCAAAGATAAAATAAATCAGTGATTAGAAATGAGTTACTAAAACTATTATGCTTAAAAATGTTTAAAAAAAAAAACGTCTCCCTGTTAAACAGAAATTGGGAAAAGAAATAAACAGGTGGGCTAATAATTCAGAGGGGCTAATAATTCTGACATCAACTGTATATGTATTTATGTTTGTGTTATACTGTATCATGTTTGCTTCAAATGACAAATAACTAATTACCGCTAGTGTGAGGTGCACTGCACCGTCTATGGGACAGGACAGTAAATTAGACGTTATTCTCCACTCTGGCTGCCGTCATCAGTCTCACATATTTTTTTTTCCTTTTCTGAAAGTCTTTATAACATCATCATGGAGTTTTTCATTAATGTGAGCAAATAAGATTGGGAATACAACAAATATTTTTTTCACATTCACTGCGCTCTAAGTTTTCCCAGCTATGACGACTTCCGCCACAGAGAAACCCAGAAATGTGAAAAGGGTCTATTGTACGTGTTTTCTTAGGCCCTGTTTACACTAGTGCGTTTTCGTTTTAAAACGCATAAGTTTTGCTACGGTTACTACACCGGAGTTTTCGAGGTGCGAAAACGGAGCGTTTTAGAAATGCTGGAGAGGCCGTTTCCATTCTAAAACACTGCCGCAGCGTCTCAGTGTAGACGTGGGAAAACGCATACTTTTGAAAACAGAGGCGTGGCTGCTGAGATCCGCTATGTGATTGGGGCTTTGGGTCATTGCGTATCCTTCCCTTATTCGTCAAGCGCACGTGGCTATAACGTCACCGGCAGACAGCAGACCAGCCTTCACTGTAAACACTGTATTTTCGATAGCCATGGATGTTTTATATTCATTTGTTACTTTAAGTAACAACTCAACCTCGTCGTATGTCCTCAAAAAGACGCGTTCATCGTTCAACCAGCGTTTGTTGACTAACAATAACCGAATGCCGAGCGAGACACATGCTTCCTGTTTATACTTGACCGCACATGCTCAGAGTGCGCCAATGGTCACGTGATATACGTTTCTGGTGGATTAGTGAAGACGGAGATCTCTTGAGACGCTGGGTGAAAACGCGAGTGTGGACGCGGATCGTTTTCTTGCTAAAACGCCGTTTTAAAACTAAAACGCACTAGTGTAAACGGGGCCTTAAACTGTAGCATGTTGAGCTCTCTCGGACACCATTTGTCTGACTCTATTCAAAGTGCAAATTTCAAATAAATACTTAAAACAACAAATAAATAATATGAAGTATAAATTTTTAGTTCCATATCACAAGAACCCCACTCTCTTCCAGTCAGGTAAAGAAAAAGTCATTCCAAGACGACTGAACTGCTGTTACATTACAGTACATGCACCTGTTAGCATGCGCACAGTGAACTGACACATGCAAACACAGTGATGAGTACAAAACACACCAAAGCACACTCAAAAGTACACAGTTCACCCACAGGGGAGAGAACCGACCCTGAAGGACCCAAACAGCACCCAGACAGATGTGGAGGGCAGAAAGAGTGGACAGTACCAGCCGAGGTGAATTGAGGATGTATGTGAGCGTTTGGACTTGCCTGGCCCCCCTTGGGCTGGTACTTGATGTTGTCGATGGAGCCGATCTTGGATCTGACGTTCTTGAGGTCGGGCAGCGGCTGGTTCAGGACGCGGAGCTGTTTGGGTGTAGTGGCCGGAGATTTCGGAGGGGTGCGGATGATGGCCACTTTCTTCTCCTGGGACAGCAGGCTGAGGGATTTGGGGGTGCCTGGGGTGCGAGGTGTGCCTGGGGTGCGGCAGGAGTAGCTGGGAGGAGTGCCAGGGGTGATGGCTGTGGAGCCGGGTGTGTGGGGTGTTGAGGTGCCGCTGCGGGCAGAGCGGGACCGAGCTGACTCTGTGCCTTAAGCAGAAACGCAGTTTTGTTAGCTTTAGTTTAAACAACAGGAATTAGGACGTCTATGGAAAGACATGAAACGACCCCATGGCAGTTTTCATTTATGATTTATAGCTACAGTATGTGTTAGACTGAAATGAAACTTTAGCTTGTTCTGTACACGTTTAATGACGTTTCAAATTTGAAATAAAATTAATCATTTAGAGCATTTTTGTGCGCTTAAAATGACAAATATTTATTTTCAGATACGTTTATGGTAGGGCTGTCCAAAAATTTATCGTGATTAATCACATCCAAAATAAAAGTTTAACATAATATTTGTGTGTGTACTGTGTAGATTTTATTATGAATATATAAATACACACATGCATATACTTGATAAAATGTTGGTTTATATTTAGATATATAAAAAATATATGTGTATGATACAAATTTTACATTTGAATATGATGTAACTACTTTGATGTAACTTTTTTATATATAGTTTTAGCTTCTATGAATGTGTTTATCACATATACATAATAAATATATATAACACGCACACATATTATGTCAAAACAAACTTTTATTTTGGATGTGATTAATCACGATTAATTTTTGGACAGGTTATTTTTATTTGTAGACAGCACAACAGCAGTGTTTTAAATTGAGGAAGTTAATTTGAAGAAGAGTATTGGTGGTAATAACCATGATTTTCAATCACAACAAATGAAAATATTTACATTTTTGACATTTTCTTTAGAAAATATGCTCTAAATGAGAAAAACAATGGTTTTAAATTTGAAACAAATCTTCTCAGACCTTTGTAGAACAAAACAAATATTCACATTTTATCCACACCCATACCTTGTAAATCCAGAGAAACTGTATTATTCATATTTTTTGTCTATAGCTATATATACATTTTTTTCTTAAGTAAAATAAACAGAGGGCTTTAAAATCCAACAGTGAAAATGCATGTTTTATCTTTTATTTAATTTAATACAACACATTACATACTGAGACCTGTTTTATGTGTACATTTGAAAATCCAGTTTTTATTTTTAGTAGTAAAAAAACTACTTCAAAACTAACTTGGACTTGTCATGGCATCTATATATTGCTGACGTCTGGTAAATTGAAGTGCTTCTTTTATCCCTGTTTGTAAGTCATTTTGGATAAAAGCACCAGCTAAATAAATACATGTAAATATTATGCAAAATTCGGAACAAATGATATATTTAGGCTAAATGCAATTAATAATATTTCAAATACAATAAACTATATGTATTTCATATTTGGTCTTACTAAATCATTTTACTTGCATATTATGCAAAAATTTCTAAAAAAAAGTGAGTTCATGAAAACAAGTCTTTTATTATTTAACAATTACTCATGCAGTGTATATTCAAGAAAATTAAATGTTATTTTAAAATAACATGGTACTTACTTCAGAATATACACTGCATAAGATATGGAATTATATTATGAGACTTGTTTTAATGGAAATACTGCTTTTTTTTTCGAATGTAGTCTTTCTGAAGGATTTTAGACCCCACTGTAAATGATGATGACAGATATTAAATCTTTTTACAGGTCATATTTATAAAAAGAAAAAATCTTTAATATCACAAACATGAAAAAAAAGTGTTCATACTCGCATGCATAACTGAAAAGTTGAGACAAAAAAAAAAAAAAAAACGTATGTGTTACAGTACTAATGAAAACTAGTCAGTGGTTTTGGATGAATTTGACAGCAAATACATAATTGGCAAACATTGCGCTTTTAATGCTTGTATCAGAATGAGGTGAATAACTTTTAATGGCACTATATTATTATGGTGAGTGAATTCTTGCACAGAAAAGTGGGTATGAAAGACAATAAACAGGATGGAAGAGTATAGGACTGATACTCTATACCTGTGGCACTATGAGACCTGCCTGTCCTGTGATCTGTTCTGACTTCAGTACGGAAAGCTACAGGAGCAGGGGAACAGAGCTGTGAGTGTGTGTATATACTTTATGGGTTCAAAAAGTTGAGACAAGCAGAGATTAAATGTCTTAAAACAGATCTAAATGTGCCCAAAAAAAGTTTCTAGGCTCCAAGGACAATAACATTGATTCTACTGCAATGATCTTACTGAACAGGACTTCATCTTTGTTTTACAATAAATGGACTGAAGTGACTCAAACACTGAAGTGAGCTGAGTAATAACACTATTGCTTTGCATCAATGTTTTCCTTTTAATACGAATCTGCTGTTTAAGATTAAGAATTGACATGACAAAAAGAGTTTAAATTAGTGCTTCATTCATCAACCGTTCAGAAATGTGTCTGTGGTCAATAATAACCAATTGCACAAAGCAAGAACAAACAGGAGGGGGTTTTGTTGCCAGATCAGGCTAAAACAACAGCACACAATAACAAGGCCATAAACAACTGAAAAACTCTAAATATTTTGTATAATCTCACATAATTGCAATAACTTGGAATAATTAATACAACTTAACATAGGTACATTACTATATAAAAAAATATAGACGAGACACCTTTGAGAAGAAGACATGGAAACCCATCAAGTGCTCACTCTCTGCACAGTTTAGTTCAAATTTCAGTCATGCTCATATAAGAACCTGTTTTAATAGCTTAATCTCTTTACTAGAACTTACTGTATTAGCTTGAAGTTTACATTTACATGAAATTGTCAAATAGAATTTCCATATAAATTGAGGGTTATATCTTTTAACACAATTTTTTTTATATATTTATACATATATTATACATCTAAATGTAATATTTGTTTGTTCAACAAAACCATCACACCATGCTTCTGTAGCTGCTTGGCATAGCACTAAACCTGTGGAAGCTATGAGCTTTTTTTCTGAACTTATTAAAGTCCAAACCATGAGAGGCTGATGCCAATGAGACTCAAAATATATCGCAAATGTCCAGGGGGCGTTCTATAATTTTTGCAATTCACTTGCTGATAGTGTAAAGCAACCTGCATTGAAATAAATTGCTTGGGAATTGTGTTTTTTGGAAATTATGCCATAATTAGTTACATTTCTACGGCGAACACAAAATAATTTATTATATTTTTTTTCCAAAAATTTTGTTGATTATTAAGAAATTAATAAATGTATTAATTAATTGGTTAATAAATTAAATTAAATTAAACTAAATTAAAATTTTAAATCAAATAAATAAAAGAAAACATTTGGTCACACTTTACAATAAGGTTTATTAGTTAATGTTAATTAACAAACAATGAACAATATATTTACTACAGTATGAATTCATGTCAGTTAATGAAAATACAGTTGTCCATTAGTTCAAATTAACACATGCTGCATTAACTAATTTTAACAAGCATGGACTTGGATGTTAATAATACATTAGTAAATTAATAAATGCTGTACAAGTGTTGTTCACGACTAGTTCATGTTAGTAAATGCATTAACTAATGAACCTTACTGTAAAGTGTTACCGAACATTTTTGCTTAACAGATCAATAAAACCAAAACACTGCCCAAAATTTCTTTATCTGCTTGTGTGAGGGGGAAAAGAAACTAAGAATAAATTCTAGAGATATAAACAATTTTTTAAAAAGCGAGAGAAACAGACTACAAGAGAAAGCCTCTTACATGTGGGTCTGCGTGGTGCTGTGGACCCAGAGCTGGTAATGGAAGTGGAGCTTTCCTCATGCTCAGCCATGTGTGAGCGGCGGGTTAGTATAGATGCCGGACGGGGCAGAGATGACCTCTTCTCTGGGCTCCGAGAACGACCATCCTGAGAACACAGTCAATAATCCTGTTAGAATCATGTGTGTAAACATAACAAAATAATTCAGCCAATAGTAGTGTTAATCTGTGCACATACATGCTGACTGTGGTCAGAGTGGTTTAAATTGAGATTAAGAGACTTTACATGCTTTTTGTGATTAAAATTGAAACACACCACATACACTGTAAAAATATATAAAAATATATATGAATATATATGTTTTCATTTCTATTATTTTATTTATTCAATTTATATTATTTTATTATTTTTATTTTAATATGTTTAATAATTAATGTTTAATATATTTAATGTTTATATTGTACTATTTTCTTTTATTACATTGTTTTCTTTTATTGCATTTTTTACTTTTATTAAATTGTTTTATTTAATTAAATTGTTTTATTTTATTTTTAATTAAGTTAACTTTAGATTTAATTTTATTTAATTTTAAATGTATTTCATTTCATCATATTTTTGTTTTGTTTTGTTTTTTTGCATTATACATTTTATTCTTACTATTTACATTTTTTATTTTACATTATTTATAATTTAGAATATATTTAATATTTGATATTTTATTTTAATATTTCTATTTAATATGGCATTACTTTTCTTTTATTCAATTGTTTTTTTTTATTAACTTGTTTTATTTTATAAATTTTTAATTTAATATTTTTTTTTATTTAATTTAATTATTTATTTTTTTTATTTATTTTTTTTATACATTTTTTTATTTTATTTCTTAATTTTTTCATTATTATTATTTTGTTTTGTTTTGTTTCAGATTTTAATTTATTTTCTTTATTTTCTTTTGATTTTTATTTGATTTTGAATTATATTTTTTTGGTTATTTGATATAATTTTTTATTTAGTTTATTAATTTTTTTTATGAAAATATTACTTAATATAATAATACTAATATAATAATTTAATATCAATAATACTAAATATAAAGTTATTAACAATGTGTTTTTAGACAAAAAAAGATATGCAAAAGGATCGCAGAATACAACATAAGCAGTACATCCCTGTACAAATGTCATTTACCAATTGACTATTTCATTTATATCTGAAAAATACATTCTTCGTTTTTTCTTTTCTTTTTTGGTGAACTAGTTTTATACTAGCCCACTTCAATAATCATAATCTATTATTATTATTATTATTATTAATATTATTATGTTTATTCCATTAATATTTAGCAGAACTCATACATATTGGTGAGCAGTTTCAAATTAGCCATTGCTATTATTACGCAGAAGCAAACAGTCATTCAAACCATCTCGCCCCTGCTTACCTTTACATGATATATATTTATTGATACTTGTGGACCGGCTGAAGCAGGCCGGAGGTCATAAAGATCAGCCTCGACCAACTGGCTCCTTTTATTGGAGGAGCTGGCGGAGTTGGGCCGGGCCGGCAACAAAGCCTCTGCCCGAATTTTAGAGGTGGGGATCTTTGTTAGTGTTGTGGGATTGGAGGTCTATGATGAGAGGAACACGGACAGATGAGTGATTCATGCACAGTGAAAATGAAAACAAAAACATGAGCAGGAACTAATACGCAATTCAAAATGACAGCATGTTTAACTGAATGAAATGAGCAACATCTGACCACACATTTGGGCATTTCTCAGAACGCATAACCACTCGGGCATTAAAAATGAGCAAGCACAGAAAGAGGAAAACATGTCCAGTTTCTCTAAATGTACTATTAAACTATGGACATTTAAACTACTGGACGGATGCACAATGGATCACTTTAAGGTTAAAGGCAATAAGTTAAAAAGTTCATGCAAACTTGTAAAAAACAAACACAATAGGGATATGATATGGGATATACTAGACCAGTGTTTCTCAACTGGTGGGTCGTGACCCAGAAGTGGGTAGCGGGAACATTTTTAGAGGGTCGCGGAGTGTGTGTAAAACATTAGTTTTTAACTTATTTCCGGACTTCACCGGACTTTTTTTGAAATGCTCATACCGAACTTTTATTTTGAAATGCGTATACCGGACTTTTATTTTGAAATGCGCAATCGTACTTTGTAATATTTGTATAATTTGATACATTTTTTCCAATGAAATCAATAAAAAATTGTTTATTTGTAAGTCTTGGTGATTTTCTTATGATTTATCTTTCACTACTTGTGTATGTTAACAAATAAATACAAATTAATTCATTATAATTCCTAAAATTAAAATATAGTTCCTAAAAATTTGGGTCACGACTTGATGACCATGTAAAAATGTGGGTCCCATGGCCAAACCAGTTGAGAACCACTGTACTAGACAATACGTAAGAAGTATTATGAACAAAATGCTACTGTAAAACACAAAAAAGTCTATATACTGATATATGTATGGCATGTAGATGATCAAATTAACAGCAATTTTATATGTATCTGTCCCTTTAAGTTGATCCATTAAAGCTTTCTAATTACCTGCTTAATATTCATTAAATATATTTGTTTAAGACTTAAATCTGTTATGGTTCTTACAGATGCCCGGTCTCTGGAGTGCCTGGCCACACTGAAAGGCAGTCGACCGTCTGCAGACACTGCAAAAGACAGAAAAGAGTCAAAATGAAAATCAAAAAGAAAATAATACATACTGTGACCATCACCACTGACTTATATGTGCTCGAATGAGATTAAACAGATTGTACAGTCAAGTAAACACACTGAAACCTTAAATGCAACTTAAAGTTATCACCCAAATGCACAACAGAAAAAGAAACGGTCCTACTTTGTATTTAAGGGCCTTAATTTCTATATAGAGTTGTTACATTTGTTAATGCTTTGGTACAATGCACTTTTTATGTACATACATGATTTAAATGATCAGAAATTACACTGTTAAGTTGTACATTACACCTTAACCCACCCTTACCTAAACATACCACCAAACCTATCCCTAGCCTTACCTATTTCCCACCTCAATTGCACCAAGTGTTGTTCAAAATACACAATAGAGACACCAAGTCTAAATAAATGCAAGTGTAACTAAAGTATAGTTATACTAAAATATAGTAAAGTATAAGCCACTTAACTAAATGAAAATGGTCTTATTAATCTCCCTCATGTGGTTTTAAACCTTTATCAGTTTCTTTCTTCTGTTCAACATAAAAGAAGATGTTTTGAAGAATGGTGGTTGCTTTGTCCCATACCAGCTTTCTTTCTTTTTTTAAATAACAGAAGATAGAAAATATAAAAGCGCGCATAAGTATGTGACTTGGGACACCCCTGTTGTTTGGAGTGTCACATTTCAAGCAAATCAGCTAACAAATAGTTTACCTGTCGAAAAAGTACCTTTAAGAAGCTAAATTTAAAAGCCAACCATTGCTTTTTTCATGTTCAACCCACTTAATTTCTAATTGGGCAATTAGGAATCAAATATGGAATGGATTATTAAAACTAGGGATTACCGATTTCTGCTGACATTTTTTGCTACTTCTGCTGAGAATTTTGTAAAAAATCTGCGGATTGCTGAATTATTTTGGGAGTATCATAACTAAAAACTTATATATATGAAATAAAAAATATTACATTTTTAACTTTTATTTACTGTTTACAACGCAAATCCAATTAGATCCACTTATTTGGTAAACAAAGCATAGTCTCTCATATAATATATGCTATAATATATACATATAAACAAAGTCTCTTATATAATATATCTAAAAGATAGGATACTTTACAAACTTTATTGTAAATAAATCATACAAACATTTTAATATTACTATTATTATATCACAATAATATAAGTGAAATTAATTTAAAAACTGAAAAAATATACATTTACACACATTTACACAAGTAAATACATAGAATCAACGATGGGCAAAAAAATCTACAGAAATCTGCAGATTTCTGCGTGCACAGAATCCACGCAGGCCTACACATAACTCTATTTAAATGGTGTAATCTTATTCAAATGTGTACATTTTTGATTTTGTGGCTTATTTGTTTTACTTTATATGCTCATCCCCCAATGAGGATTAGGGTTAGAGGTGGGGTTTAGGGGCACACATTTATTTTTATTTTTTATTTTTTTTAATCACATATTTTCATTTAAATCACTTTTCTGACAATAACTAAAATGGTTACATTTCCTCACGAGGCCTGGAATATATTTAGCTACTGGAAGAATCTGCTCTGAAACCACTTGGCAAAGCATAACAGAGAATTTGAAAATGAACCTTATTACATAAGAGGCTTTCAGTCTAATTGGGGCATTGCAGCAATGTATCAGATGTCTACCATAGAAAAATTTCCAGAAAGCTAACAGTGCAAGTTCATTATAGCACAGTAAGTTCCTTTTCTCCACACAGATGGAGGCCGTTTCTCTTAACCGAGCGCCCAGAACTCACTCAAACCACCAGTTGCCTGGCAACCAGAGCAATTGGTCCCTGAATGTTGTATCCAATAGAACAGAAAAGGAGAGGAAATAGTGATTGCTTTATGCTACACCTCATACATGTCTAACACATTTAAGTCAGAAGGACATCCTTTAAAATTAATCCACAGACACAAACACGCACGCACAAAGTGATTGGATGCATCACATTCTCACAATATTCAATAAGGAGTGCTTCTTTGAAAAGAAACAAAGTGTGAATAAGCGAGGAAATACATGAGAGAATACATGCAGAAAACAAAGCAAAGTTCAAAAGCATGAGGAAATTAAACCATCATAAACCAAACTGAATAAAACACCAGTGACCTTCATTACAAACGCACCATGAACATAAAATTTGTGAAAATAATACAATGTGTTACATAAAATACACTAAAACAAAACATTAGACAAGCACCACCCTTAAAACAACATGCCAATGCCCATGTTTGCCAGCCACATTGCAAAACAGCTCCATGTGACAGAGATCACCTGTGGGTTTCCGCTTAACACACGCATGATGTTGAGTAGGTCTAGGGTGCCTTACGGTAGCCTTTAAAACACTCTTCCGGGAAGGAGAGCACGTCTGAATATCAGATTTTTTTGTGAACTCAGCCTTCTTAATCACAGCTACAAGGGGGAGACACAAAAATCAAGGATAGGCACAGCAGCACAATTCAGGACAAAAAGAAGATGAGGTCATTTAAACCCTTAAACGATCAATAAATATTTTACAAAAAATTAAATAACATAGGAAAAAAATAAAAGAAGCAGCAAAAGAAATGCATTGAGATTTCATTGATTTTTAAGAGGGTAATTACAATTAATGCAATTAAAATCACATGCACTTTAAATCAGCACATATGTTGTCTTTAAAATTAAACATTTAAATAAAAAAGTTTTTAAAAAACCATCCATACTGCAAAGTTTTACATTTTATATCTAACCAAAAATCATTTAGATTTAAACCTTTAATTTGTTGAAAAAGAAAAAAAAGTGCTACAGTAAATGTCAGAGAGAAAATTGAAAGAAAAAAAAACACATGAAAAAAAAAACATTTAATGTTACTCTAGCAACAAAAACCTTTTTTCTTCTTCAACTCATCCTTCTGAAGGGGTAATGGCTCCTTGCGAACAGGTTTGCGTTCAGGTGTGGAGATCCGTCCTTTGGCTCTGCCACCTTTAGCCTTCGGTTTGACAGGTTTCTCTGTGGCTGGTTTCTTGACAGGACTCTTCACTTTTGGTAGAGGTTCAATTTTCTCTGTGGCCATGCTCCTATCATCATCTATAGAGTATATGAGGTGAAACACGCAAGCTGCACTTATACCAGCCTGTGAACATGCATTTACTTGATATCCAATATAGCCCTGACAGAAATAATAGAATACAAATCTGCACGGCTATGTACTTGCACACCAGCAAATTTACAACATGGTTAACATTCGGAATGGTTTTGTCATTTGCTGAGCAAATTTAATGCAAAAAAATATAATAAATCAGACCTTGAGTGTCCACCCAGGAGCTGTCTAAGATGGAGTCGTCAATGGTAGTTTCATCTTTGTAGTCATCATAAGTTTGAGTTGGGGCCTCACTCTCTGGTACCTCTAACTCTTTAGCTGGACATACAGGAGGCTCAACCGGCTCAGGAACGATTTCCTCCAGACTGGGAGCCTCCATCTCTACTTCTTGAGCCATTTCAACAGATTCTTCCTCCTCTTCTTCCTCTTGGAGGAGCTGTGGGTGTTCCTCTTCAGACGGAGCAGAGAAGCGTACGCTGTGCCCAGACACTTCGCTCTCATCAATGGTCTGCACCACTGTTATAAAATCATCTTCTACTGTCACCACTGACTCAATTGCAGCTCGAGGTTCAATTGTTTCTTCTGCAGCCTTGGCCCCTTCCAAAACTTCTTCATCCTCCACTTCTTTCTCAGTCACTTTAACCTCCTCTTTTTTGATGACAACCTCTGGCTCAGATTTTTCTACCACTGGCTTTTCTTCCAAGATTAAAGCTGGCTTTGGTTCTGGCATTACCTCTTCAGGCTCCTCAGCAAGCTCAACCTCTTCCTCTGCTTCTTGAGTCACTGTTGTGTCAACAGGAGTCTCAGCTGGCTTTGACGGAGCTGGCTGAGGTTTCTCCTCAGCAACTTTCTCTTTGACAGGCTCCGCTGAGTCTTTCATCTTCACCTCCTGCTCAGAAGGTCTCTCTTCTCTAAAATATTTCTCAAAAGACCCAACAGGTGATAACCTGTTAGGATCTGTTTTGAGAGCTTCTTTCTCGCCTGGTGATCTAGGTTTCTCCTCGTCTGTGGCACTTTCTACAGAAGATGCTGGGGATGGCCTGAGGGGTCGAGCAATTCTGTCCTTTGCAGCTCCAGTGAGCTGATACACATCCTCTGCGTCCACCTCCTCATAGGCTTCTTGGTGGACAAGGTCTGGTTTATTCTTTACCTTTTCCCTGAGTTCCTGAAGCTCCCGTTCCTCTTCTACACTCAGTGGCCGGTCTTCCATCTCCAATTTGCGAATTTGCCTCTCATAGGCAGCTATTTCAGCTTCAGTTTCAGCTGCAAGATTAGTATCTGCATCAAGATCAGGTTTTGCTTCCTCAAGAGTAACAGTCACCTTTGGGGTGATAAAGGTTTCAGCTGGCTTATCTGGCAACCCTTTCTCGTTATCTGATAAAGTTGGACTCTTGATTTCTTCAGGTTCAGTTGTCAAAAGACCTGACTTGTCTTCCACATTGTCTGTAGAAGGTTTTCCAAAAGGTGCACTTTCATTTTCAAAGGAATCTTTGTTTTGTGGCTTTTCTTCTTCTAATTTTGCCTGTGGCAAAACAACTTCTATTGCTTTTACATCTTCAGTTGATTGACTCGTCTGTTGCCCAAATGCAACAAGCCCAGTTTCTTTCTCTTCTGATATCACAGTGTTGAAGATCTGAGAAGATGTATCTATTGGACTGTGCACATCTGCAGGGGATGGCATGGGACCAGAGTATTCGCTAAAGACACAATATCCTTGTTCCTCCAACTGCATTTCTCTTTTTGTAGCAGTCTGGGCCTGGTCACCTTTGAACAAATGTGCAAAAGAATCACTCACAAGAGAAGACATGTCCATTGGAACAGACTTTCTCCTCATCTCCTGATCTGTGTTGTCAGAGGTCAACCTTGAACGAGTACCTGCCAGGTCTAACATTTCAGGTAGGTCTGGGGCCATGACGGTGCCATTCTTGTAGCAGCACTTAGCTTGTATGGGGGATTCTGGAGATTCTGTCAGTGGACTGGTCTTTACATCAGTGACTGTTGCTTGGGGAGGTGAAGATGATGCAGTTGTAACAGAGGTAGTTGCCTCCAGGATCAGTGGTGGAAACGGAGGGAGTTTCTCCACTGAGGGGGTTGTGACGGGAAGATAATCAGCTGATTCGTCAAGGCTCCCACTAGTATGGGACATGATGTCAGTGGCCAATGGAGAGAAATTTCTGGGACGTCCTTGGCCATCTCCATGATCCATTGCCCCAATGGTAATATTCAAAGAGTAACTTCGCTGCTCTAGAGCCAACTTCCCAGGAGACAGTCTGCAGTCATCTCTTCTGTCTGCTGGTGAAGTGGTATCTAGAGTGTTTGCAATAATTTTCGGAAGATCTGGCTGAACTTCCAAAGATTGTGTTTGGGCCAATGTGCTGTAGCTGATTTCAGGAAGAGGCATGTTACCAATAGAGTCCTTTTGTTCCTCTGATGTAGTACTCAGCTCATAATACCCTTCTCCTTGAGATCCAACAGCATCAGTTTTAATTGTTGTGGTCTCAAAGTAAGCAGACATGCCAGATTTATCCTTCATGTCTCCCTCTGCTGCTGTTATGTCCATTTGTTTTTCAAGAAACTGCTCTGATTTGACCTCATTAATATTGCTGGAGACACATACTTCTATTGAAGGCTCTTTCACTGCACCACTTTGTACATCAGGATTTTCAGTTGAAGCCTCACAAGTTTCTTTGGCATAACCCTGATCACTTGGAGGCACTTCAAAATCCTCCATGGGGCATGTTAGAGCAAAGGGGCTTTCTGGCATATCTGCATCTCTGGCAAGGCTCTGGTAAGATGGGAGATCATCATTGAGATGCATTGCGGATTCAGTGAAGTCCATGCCAATAGGATCTGTCCTCTCGTTCTCTGGCCTCTCTGCTTCCATCTTCAGAGCTGAAAGCAAATCTCAAGTAGTGTGCATTGTATTGAATTATCAATAATTCAAAGTACAACTTGTTTGCCAGGCCAACCACCACACAGACAGGCAAAGCTCTTGGTAAAATGAACTTCCATTTTCAAATACCAGCAGCCGATGAGACACACATACCAATTCAGTGATGCATGGAGTGATAGCATGGATATGACAAGGACCAGCATGCAGACCCAGAACAATTAATGTTGCGTGGATGAGGTCCAGAAAATGAAGATGAAATATCCAAGGCGGTGGTCCAAACACGATACTGACGTCAGCACACCAGCAGCAAGATGGAATGGTTGATTTAAAAACTTCTGCCAAATACATATACAGAGATTATGGAAAATGCACAGTGGTTCTTATTTTCAGGAGATAAACAATAGTAAAAAACTTATAAGACAATATGTGAGCTACTTGCTGATAAAGCCTATTTTTGTGCATTAATTAGGTTTAAAATACACTTATAGATAAAATACCACTGATTTAATTATTTAGCATTTCATATAATAATAATAAAAAAATGAACATTTTAAATGTAAACCACATGAAATGACAATGCTTTGGAAAAAAAAGAAGCTAAATTAAAAATTGAAATCAAATTGAAATAAAATCAACAAGCTTGGCTTTTCAAATGCCTTTGAAAATGAAGCATAACAATCTCACAACAGCAGAGGATTCACAGAATCCCACATGAAAAAAAATGCAGGCATTTTGTTGGAGCATGCAGCAAAAATCACCCACAAACTGGCAATGTAGCTGGCAAATAATAATAACTGAGCAATGGATAACAATATATGGAAGAGGTCGACCTGGCAGAAGAAGCATTAATATGGAAATAAGCACACAGGTTCAGAAAAAGCTTCATCAGATAGCTAGCAGATGACAGCTGCTCTGGGAAAAGCATTTAATAAGAAAGACAAAGACAGACAGACACAAAGCTCTGGCCACAGAAGCTGGTCACCATCAAGCCTGTGTTGCCTTGCAGCATTAGCAGATAGAGGAGATATTTGAGCCCACATTCCCTTAGAAAGCTCTCACGATGCTTTCGCTTTTTTGTGAAGGGAGAGAGAAACATGCAGGTCGGGAGAAGGATGGACACACCTTCTGTAGGGCTTTCTTGCCCCCCTGCCTCCTCAGCTCTCCCATTAGGGGCCTCGTCAGCAGCAGTAGCTGCCTTTGTGTGAACATCGGCCTGCAGGCCCGACAGAGCCTGGGCCTCGCCTATGACCTCTGCCCGCTCTAGGAGCTCAGATGGGGGTTCCTGCTCAGGCTCCTCCCCACTCCACTGCTCCTCATCCTCCTCCTCCTCCTCCTCCTCCTCCTCCTCCTCATCCTCTAGAGCTGCTGCTGTTGCTGCGGCTTCTGAAGTCTCCTCCTCTTCCTCCTCCGCAGCTGAGAGACTCTCTATGGTCTCCTCTTCTTCATAAAGAGGGAGACAAGTGGAAACATCAAGACTATAGACAACACAGACTTGGGTTACTTGGGAATAAAAAGACGGGACACTTTCAGCTCTATCGGTTATGTCATTTATGATTTGCAGTATGTACCTGTGTTTTCTCTGACCTTCAGTATATGAATTAGTGAATAGAGGTGAATGAGGAAGATGTTCATGGACAACATCAAACAACAGTCTAATCAAAGCAACAATCTTATCTTACTGCCTCAGATTTGCACTGCTCTGCAGAGTGATGTTATTGTAGTTTTGTACATACACTTTTAGAATTGTATGATTTAGCAATTCATTTGTTTTCTCTGAAGAACATTGTTTTTTGGAGGGAATATGACTAAACCATTTATATTTATTTTCTGTTTGTGGTGTTCCAGACTAATTAGGCTTCATTTGGATTTTCCTAGGCGTATTGAAAAAGAAACAAAATACAGCCACACTGGATCTGATGTTTACAAAACTGCTACTGTACATGAAGTTCAAAACAGATTTTCGAAAAGAAACCTTGCATGTGTGCGATTGCTTAAATCAGTTAACTTCAGACAGTAATCAACGTTGGCTCTTTCTACTCATTTCCAAAAGTGCACCTCTCAGTTACATTATTTCAAAAGCTTATGACAAATACAGCACTTGAGCTCCTTCATTTGTTCAATTTTATTCTTGAACATGAAAAATGACTTGCACACAACACACTTGCACACATTGCCATGTGCATTGTTTCTCAGAGACTGAACAAAACTCATAGCGGCATAATGCTGGACAGAGTTATTGAGATGTCAGAATGAATGTGAAATTGGTGATGTAGAATTTTTGCACTGAACAAAGCTTTTGATGTAGTTTTTTTTTTTGAGAGAGAGAGAGAGACAGAGAGAGCGGGAGAGAGAAGGAACTGCAATAGAGTCTGCTGGGAGTCAGGCTAGATATGGTGACGCAGACCACAGCAGGTCATTGCTCAGCTGGATACTGCAGTGGAAGGTGGGATAGAGTAAAGTAGGAGGATTATAGAGAGAAGTTGAAAATTAGAGAGGTTGACAAATTGGCAGCAAACGTGAAGAGATTTAGGGGATTTACTGATTGTAACTCCACTTAATGATCCTGTAAATGGATTATCTTAATACTTGAGGAAATATTGCACCCTTAAACAAGCTATAACTTACAAGAAAATGTGATTAGATGAAAACTCAATATATGGAAAACTCATTATTATACTCAAAACATTACATGGAAAACTCAAGCAGAATTGTGAAATACTCTCATAAAAATAGAATTTACTGTAAAACGCACAATGGCAAGGGATTTGGCAAATTTTGGCTAAATTAAAAGTGTACACCTAAGTACAAAGAAACTCGACTAAAGTCTGTTGTCTGTCCATTATAAACGCAAAGATTATTTAAATATTCAAATACCAAAAAGCTAAAACAAAACAATTATTAAAACAAGAAATAAATCAGTGTTTATTGATGACTTTTAAAATCTACTAAAAAAATGCAACATTAGTAAAATTTCACAAAAAAAAATTATATAACATTTTAATTTAAGCCACTATATTTATTATATTGAACTGAATTAAAACTGTGGAACAAACTCTTAAGGCTACGTTCACACAGCTGGCAAATGTGACCCAAATCAGATTTGGTTTTTTTTTGCCCACATTTTTGCCCACTCTGTTTTTGTCTTGACAGTGTGAACAGCCCAAACCACATGAAATCTGATCTTTTCGATTCAGATTTGTGCCACGTTCATATGCTATATTTAATCAGACACAGATCTGATGTTTTGCAATGCGACCACAACGGTTATGTCAAATTTCATGCAACTTTTACATAATCTTTAAGCAACATGCATCATAATTCTGTGCTGCAAACATCATCTACTCCTCAGCAGCATAGTAGAATGGCACCAGGGCAAATACTTTACCACAGAAAGTTGGTTGTTCATTTTGAAAAAAAATTAATTGTTGCCAAAACTGGTGCTGGCACGGGTTGATTGTGATGCTGAAGAGCATCGGGAGTGTTGCGGATAGGGGATCCATGCGCAAAGGTGGGGGCACAGTCATTTTAAAGAGGACATTTCTCTCTTTCATGCTCAAGCACCCAGACCCCCCTTCTGCATGTGCCGGTTGTTTATAATGCAGTACAATAAAATAACTCTGCACAGAGTAGCAAAGCCAACTCTGCCAACACAGTTCAGTCTTCGGCTGCTCATTAACCCTTGATGAGTTCACTACACCAGTGGTCAGACAGATGCGCACCGTGGTTGTCATAAATCATAAATGATCAGTGTTTTCAATCACAAAAGACTTATTTTAGGTTTCAAATGGTGAAGTACACATTAGTGGCAGAACAACCCTTAACAGTTCATGAAATACGCCACGTTGTCTGTGAAAAGGGCAATAATCATAATCTGACAACGGGCTTACTTGATACAGTATACACACTGTGTGCATAATTGTGCTGTCTTTTGCACATACAAGTCAGTTTAGGACCATGATCTGTTGACACTGCAAATCTGATATTGGCCAAATGTATAACAATGTGAACAGCTATGCAAAAACATCAGATCTGAGCACTAAGCGTTGCAGTGTGACGGTAACTGAATTTTACAAATGTAACTGCATTTTTGATTATTTTACCACACAAATGATTCTTGATTCTAGATTATAGATTCTAAGTTTAAATAAAAATTAAATGGATTACATAACAAAATATAAACAAAGAAATGTCATTTATATAAACAAAAAACCAAACAAATAAACAAATGAAACCAACCTGCTACTGCTATGAGTCAGCATTTACTGACACTAATTAATTTTTTTCTTAATACATTCCATTCAGATTGCAAGCTCACAGTTTATCTAAAATAAAGCAAATTTATAGTTCTAAATCTTTCAAATCTGCTGAAAACATTTTCAAATATAAATCTTGTTTTCCAACTCTTGTTAAGTCATAAGCAAAACCCACATTGCAATAAGGTCAGAGATGCATGCATGTCTGAGTGTCTGCACATGTGCACGTGTGTGTGTATTTGTGTGTGAGCCACCATGTAAAGAGCTGAAAGTCTTCCTGTGATCTACAGCACGTGTACATCAGCAGGTTGAAGGGATGTGAGGGGCCTGTTGAGACGCATGGGTACGTTTTGGGCCTGATGAGGGACAATCAAAAACACAAATGGACAGACAGGCGAACATACGGGCGGACAGATGCGAAGACAAGAAGACGGCAAACAGGCAAAGGAGAAAATGTGCACAGCATGCACAAATGTCCTGCTGATGCTGCAAGTCATTTGGATTTCATTTTCAGAGTCAGTGACCTTCCTCCTTTAACACTAGAACTACCAAAACGCCTAGAAATACCACAGCAGAAAACTGACCGTTCATACTAGACTGCGTCGAATGTCACTTTTGTCAGGTCGTGTTTACTTCTGAAGCATCCAGTGAGTTTTTTAAATGAAGCTTTGAATGTCTGTCAATATAATTTACATGCTATTATGTTTGATTCTGAAGCACAAAACAAGTTGTATGGTGTATGTGTATACTTGTGAGAAAAGCCAAAAATACCCTGTATGAGCCAAAATTTTAGACATTTATTTTCATGCCAAAAACAATTACAACATTAAGATAATATCATCTTCCATGAAGACATTTTGTACATATCCTACAGTAAGTTTGGCCAAACCTTTTGACTTAATTTAAGTAATATGCATTGCTAATAACTTAATTTGGACAGCTATAAATGCGACATTCTCAATATGTAGGTTTTTTTAACCCTCAGATTTTCAATAGATGTATCTGAGCCAAATATTGCTCTATGCTAACAAACCATGTATCAATAGAAAGACTATACAATTTTCAGATTACATATAAAACTCAATTTAAAAAATAATTTGTGATCCATCCTTTGTTTTGTAATTTTTGTCTGGCAAAGTCTTTCCATTTTGCATAAAAAAAAGTTTTTTAAAAGTCTGAAGGCTAAAAAATATAGAATAAAGCAAAATATTACAGTAGATAAATATCTATCTTTTCTCAATACATTTTGACTTTAGGACTTTACAAATCCTTAAAGCAGGGGTCGGGAACCTTTTTTCAGCAAAGAGCCATTTCAGATCATTTTTTTTTTATCAAATGCATTTTTTAAAGAGCCATTTGGGGTGTGTGTGTGTCATATATATATATATTATGTATATGTGATAAACACATTCATAGAAGCCAAAACTATATATAAAAAAGTTACATCAAAGTAGTTACATCGTATTCAAATGTAAAATTTGTATCATACACATATATTTTTTATATATCTAAATATAAACCAACATTTTAATAAGTATATGCATGTGTGTATTTATATATTCATAATAAAATATACACAGTACACACACAAATATTATGTTAAACTTTTATTTTGGATGTGATTAATCACGATTAATTTTTTGACAGCCCTAAATATGCCCTAAATATATATATATAGACCTTTATTTATTTATAAACAAAACCTTTATGTCTATGCACAGCTCAAAAATACACAAACACACAAATAACGCATCACAATGCATGAAGAAAGGACAATTTATAGATTATCTTGTTTTTGACATCGCCACTCATGAATGTTGTTTAAATTAACGTGTGTGTGAGGTTACCATAGGAATGCAAGTTGCTTGCCCTTTATTGTTGTCGTGATTCGAGTTAAACCACAGCGCCACATATGCGCATTAATTGAAATTGTCCTTTTATTGTAAACTGAATTCTTATTCTTTTTGCTGTAGAAAATAAAATATAAAAAGGAATAGTAATTGTATTTTCAATAGGAAACAGATTTCTACACTCTTAAAAAAAAGGTTCTTCAGTGGTTCTTCAGAAGTTCTTTGCGATATTTGAGGTGCTATTTAGCACTTTTACTGTGTAAAGAACCTTTAAAGCACCATAAAGGTTCTTCAGTGGTTCTTCAGTGGTTCTTAAAGGTGGTCAGGGTGCTATATAGCACTTTTACTGTGTAAAGAACATTTAAAGCACCATAAAGGTTTTTCAGTGGTTCTTTGGGGTGTTTAAAGTGCTATATAGCACCAATACTACTGGTAAGCACTTGTTCTTATAGCTAATTCTCATAACTTTTATGCGGTTTTATTTGCGGAAAGGGTAAAGTAACATTATGAGCACCTTAAAATATAGGTGCTATATAGCACCATTTGACAAAAGTACTATATAGCACCTATTTTTTTAAGGTGCTGTATAGCACCAAAAAAGGTTCCCCCCTCGTTACGACCAAAGAACCAGTTTTGGTGCTATTTAGCACCTTTTTTTTTTTTAAATGTATAGTAACAGTTATATTTTTTTAAACTTTAAAATATTATTGAAGATAGACAGCTGGAGAGCCACATATTTTTGGTCAAAGAGTCACATGTGGCTCCGGAGCCATAGGTTCCCTACTTCTGCTCTAAAGTTATTGAAAATGACTCCTAGTGCCATCGCTGAAATCAAACCAATTAATAAATGGATCTGTTATGTTAAGACAGATAACACCAAACATCAGAACAAAAAACTGAAATTGTCAGATGTAAAATATGTGATGTTATGAAATTGTGACACAAAACTTGCAATTATAGCAAACTGCAAATTTACATTGTAAATAGATCAATATTCTCTTAATTATTTTTAAAAAACATAAAAAACTATTTAAATGAATAAGCTTTCTATTTATGTATACTATGTTAGCATAAAACTATTTTAAAAATCTGAATTATCAGAGTTAAATAAATAAAAAATAAAAAATCACGTTTTGATTTGACAAAGAATTGCTTTTTTTTTTTTTACATATATATGGTAGAAAATTAACAAAATATCTTCATGGCACATGATCTTAATATTTAAATGTTTTTTGGCATAAAAGAAGTCAAAGATTTTGATCCATGCTGTGTATTTTATCTGTTGCCATAAATATAACCCTGCAACACAGCATGATCAGTGACACATAATTAACATTTAATATAATATAATTTTCCCCTTTTTTTTTCATTAAAAGATTAAAAGTCTAGTAATTCCCCCAATAACACTCCAATGATTTTCAAATTAATATTATAATGAGTAAAGGATTAAATAAAAAGGATTAATAAAAACATTAACAACATGCATTTTAATGCACAGTAAAATAAAAATATTTTTTAAAATTATTAAGTAAAAACAGAAACCTATTCTGAAATAATATGCATATGGTCAATTTAACCATTATGGCAATTTGAGGTAGAAATACTGCATTTTGTCATTTTTAATAAATCAACAACATTAGAATACAAAACACATACATGTAATAAAAATCTGTGTACTTTGATTTTATATCATTGCAAAATGTAACACTTAGCACTTCTAGTGTTAACCAAGCAGCAGGGATTTTGCTCTAAAAACACACCTGCACAGCACAAACGTGGTGCAAAATCCAAACGACTTGCAATGAAGAAGATACGAAAACAGAAACCACCCCCATAAGACACACTTCAGTCAGAGTGGGCACGACAACAACACTGACAAAAGACAGAGAGAGACCAGAGAAAGAGAGAGGTGGTGATGCTGAGCCGAAGGAAGAAGAAAATGGAGAAAGAAAGAGAGAAAGAAAGAAAGAAAGAAAGAAAGAGAGGAAGGAGGGGAGCAAAGAATGGCAGACAGGAACCATGCGAGGTTCACCTTGGATCTGTCTAAACGCGGCGGCCTGCCCTGGAGGGCGAGAGCCAGAGCGCGTCCACTCTGGGCTGAATAAAGGATGCTCATAGTATTCCTCGTCAGAGTGGTACGGGTCATCCTCAGGCACAGATACTGAGATGGAGGGGGCGAGGAACTTGCACCTCTCGCGAGAGTTTTGGAAGCGGCGGAGAGGACCTGCTTCCTCCTCATCCCCTACATCTACAAATAGACACAAGGAAAAGAACTGCAGGGAAATCTGGACAAAGAGACTAAGACAAAGAGACAGAGAGGAGAAGAAAGAAAGGGTGGAAGAACAAGTGGAGGAGATCAAGGGGGAAAGAAGGTGAATTAAGGATATCGTAGGCTGTAATCGAGAGGGGAAGAGAGGTAGAGAGAGAAAGAGAAAGAGAGAAAATAAAACAATAAAGAGAATGTGTCCAAAAAGTAAAGAGAAAGACTGACACACAGACACACACAGCACAAACAAGAAACACAAAGTGTCGAGAAACTCAAAGTGTGGCCGTAGTGGTGCGATGCCATAATCAGAGCTTTATAGGTTTCTCTGAAACTGATAAAAGTATATAAATTTAGAATTTCTGCTCAAAGTCAACATGAAGTGACAATGAATAAAGATATAAATGAAGATATAAAAAGATTCTTTCATTGTATTATAAATGTCGGCGATACTTTTTCTATGTCAAAAAAGGCATAAATGCTAAATATAATGAGCATGTTTAAATAAAAAATCCATTGTCATATAATGTTAACATAAAATATCCAACATGGAACCAAAAATAAATAAATAATAAAACACCAAACGTAATTTCTGCATTAACGGAGGGTATATCTTAGTATGATCTCTCATGTATCAATGACGAGAGGTTTTAGTTTGTGCATGAACTGAAGTCATTTTTATATATACATAGAAAACATACTTAATGTAAGAGACTAATTACTAATGTTCCTAACAACTTGTGTGAAAGTAAAATGTCAAAACATAGGTGAAATAATGTTTCACTGTCATTAAGAGTATAGCAAATATATTCATATAAATATGAAACATCACACTTATTCTGACCTGCAAACCAGATCAGTAAACGGAGTTCTCTATTAAATGTATTTGAAATAATAAATATATTTGCTTTGCTATTAGACATTGCTGACAACTGGGTAAAACATGAAAACCTTTTTTTTTGTATTTAAACACATTTAAGTGAGTGTCTTTAATATATCATGTTAAAATGCATGATGAGTCATATTTTTTGCTCACCAATAAATACAGGACACATTCTAACATCAATAATACATCTAATAATTCTGTATTCTTGCTTACAAAAAACTCCTTTTGTGTATTTGACCAAAATACATAATATAAGGGTGTACTCACACTAGGTACAGTTGCCTTGAACTGTGCCAAAGAGGGTTTGTGCCCCCTCCCAACTCCCCCCTCCCCTGACGGCCTGCACTCACACTGCATTTTGCCTTCCGAGCCGGAGCACGCTTATCGATGATGTGACTGTTTAGTTTAAGAGAAAACGAAGTGCTTTCGCCAAGCACAGCGGAGATTGCTTTAGTTATATCATTTTAGACATTTGGGATGCAGTGTCAAATATTTTGCAGAACAGATCCACAACTTTTGATGCTCATAATATATCACAAAAGTCATTGTGCCGCATGTATTAGGAGGTTTGCAGAAGGTGCAGCTGACGTGCAGCAAAAGCGTTGTGTGTTTAATAAACAGAGTTCGATTTCATTGAAAAGTAACAATGATTAATAAATCCATATGAGACAGTTCCTTAAAAGTGACGTCACGTCTTTGGTTTTGGGCTTAGGCATGCTTTGCACTCACACTAAAAGCATACCGCGCCAAAGCCCAACCGAACGGCATTTTGGTACACCTCTTCCCAACCGGGCCACAGCCGGCAACTGAACCACGCCTGGGCCCGATTCAATGTCAAATAAACTAGGAAATGGGCCCAGGCCCTAAGAATAGGCCCTAAGAATCCCCAGGTAAGATTACTTCCACACAAAACAAAGTTGTTCAAAAGTAAAAAAAACAAAACAAAACAAAAACATAGTAGGAAAAGTACCATTTTAAATATGTACTCAATAACACAAGGAACACGTTAACTACACTTACAAAATGACTTGATCCTTGTTCAAACTATTTTAAATGAGCTGAAACAACACCATTATTGAAGTCTTTTAGGGGACAACTTAATTGTTTTATGTTTAGACCAGTTAATTTTGTAAAAACACTTAAGTTAACTTAATTGATTTGTGGGGATGTGTGTGTTGTGATGTGATGTGTTGGGACAACATGTAGGAATTGTGTGGAAACCAGCATTTTTACAGAGTAAATTAATCCAATGTTGACTTTAAGTATCCAGTTTATGACTACATTAGGCATTAGTTACAGTGATAACGGCATTCGTGTTCAGTTAAGCAGCTTCAGAGAGTAATCTGAGAATGGCATTGACCCATCAACAGCAGTAGAGACAAACACAGTCAAAACGACGAACGAGCACAAGCCCACGACATGAACAGCACCTACAGCACAACACAACATGCAAAACTGCAGACGAGGACGCACAGAGGAACTGAGAGAGGTTTGAAACAGTCAACAGATCTCTAAAGAGGGGTTTTGGAGAGAGGATGAGCAGGCATCCTGAATGCAGCACAGTTTCAGCAACAGCCCTGTAAACAACAGCTGGAAGTGAAACAGCGGAGCATTCAGTTCAAAGGTTTCAGGCTTTCATGCAGGGCGGAGTCTGGATCTATGATAGGGCGGGGTGTAAGAAAGGGGTTGAGTTTGATTGGTTAGGAGGACCAGAAGGGGTGGGGGAGTCACTGTGGCGTGGGTTTTTAAGCTCCCGGAGTTAGCAGTGATGAAGATGAGGCCATGTTTTAGAGCTGGAGATGCTGGATGAGGAAGAGGAGGCTGACTTGAATGATGTCAACAAAGGAGGCAAAGTTGTTCCTGCAAACACAACTCCATCAATCTTTGGACCGGCCCCACAGATCGGAGCGGAAATCAGCCTGGAAGAGGCGGGACTAGCAGATGTCCACCCCCAATAAAACACCCTCATTCAAGGTCAGAGAGTGACCGGAATACTCATGGGAGGAGAAAAAAAAAGTGTTTTTTCAAGTTCTTTCAGTGTTTCTCACCTCACCTCTCTCCATATACACATGAAGCATGACCCTACCTTGATCCAAAGGCCCGAAATGCTCTGCCGCTGGAGACGGAGGAGGTGAGGGCGGCAGGTTTGCGGAGTCCTCCACTGAAAACAAATAGAGAAATATCAGAGATCAGTACAATGTTTAAGATCAGAACAATGCAGTACCCAATTACAGCTCTGTCCAATACCTAGTGTTGCTGCCTACATAGGATTAATGGGAAGCGTATGAGACATGTTGAATATGCAAGTTCCTAAATTTATTCCTCATTCTATATTTAAGGGTGTTTTCGCACCTGTAGATTGTTTACTTTATCACAATTCAATTTAAATTAGGGCTGTTCCAATATTGACACTAGAATTGTAAATACTCGCCGATACTGCAAAAATCCAGGCATCAGTATGAGCGAGTATTTGAAACCATAAACCAATCCAATACCAACTTTTTAAAGACATTTGTCTGCTAGCTTTGCTTAACATTGCAAACCCTGAGTCATTTCTTCTTCACTGCTCAGAATGCAAACACAGGAAGTCGTGCTTTGTTAGAGCAGCGAAGAAGACGGTAACGCAGTATTTTACAAATATATATATATATATATATATATATATATATATATATATATATATAAATTTTATGTTTTAAAGAGGTTCCTTTAGCATAATATTCATATAATTATTTTTATATTTCTTTATTTTTCTTTATTATTTACAGTGTTTGATTTGTGGCCGAACTTGTTTCAGTAAAGAACAGAATATTACTGTTGAATGTCTGATAGCATAAATGTCAGATACTCTACTTCACTGTATGTATTTGTTCATGTTTTATTAATGAGTAAGTCTGAAGCACACTGTAACTTAAATATGTCAATTTATACAGGGCTAGTAGTATACACAAATGTTTCTATAGATACACACTCAGGTATCAGTTCAGTATTGTGTATCAGTCGATACCCTGAGCCTAGCTATCGAAATCGGTATCAGAACATCCTTATTTTCAAAAGACAAAACTTCTAAACAGACTAAATTTGATGAATAGACGGCACTTGAACATTCACTCTAATTCAGCTCGTTACAACATTTGTGATCTCTTTAGTGCAGATCAATGATTAAAACACCAAATCAGAACATTATAATAGTTCCTGAAGGATCATGTGACACCGAAGACTGGAGCAATTCAGCTTTTTCCAGCACAGGAGAAAGTTTTCATTTATTTAAGTGTATTTTGAAATATATTAAACTATTTTAACTTGTAATAGTGTTCTACATTATTACTGTTTTAGTACTGTACATTCGAACAAATAAATTGATTTTACACACATTCGAGCTTTAAAAAAATGTGTTTCAACTTCTGAAGTAGGGCTGCATGATATTGGAAAAACCTGGTATTGCGATCTTTAGTTTTTCTGCAATATATATTGCGATATGAATACAGTTTCACCAGATGGCTTGAAAAGCTATATTTGAAAAAGAAATCATTCGTTTAAATTGATTAGGATGATTTTGTAAGGTTGTGAATCATGAATAAAATTTATAAAATAACTGCAAGAAAGAATAATCACAATGGAACAAAACAAAAAGTCAACTAAACCAGTGCTTTATGGTTTTCCAGAGAGCCAAACAATACTCAGGTACAGAAATTGAATAATGGAATATAAAAGACACTATATTGTCTTTATTGTATAAATAATTAAATATATATATTAATAATTTAAAAAAAAAAAAATTCCCAGAGATGGGTTGTGGCTGGAAGGGCATCCGCTACGTAAAACAAATGCCGGATAAGTTGGCGGTTCATTCCGCTGTGGCGACCCCGGATTAATAAAGGGACTAAGCCGAAAAGAAAATGAATGAATGAATGAATGAATAATTAAAAAAACAAATAAAAAATGATTCTTCATTAAACTTACAAATGTCCTTTTTGTGTGCTGTTCAACTATAATCTCAACTCAACATTGCATATCCTGTGTTGTGACTAATGCATATACACATACATTGTGTGTTTCTCGAGGTTTTTTAATTCTTCACTTTGGCCAAATGGTGAAGTTTTTTTCCGCGCTGCTGTCACCTCTGGCTTGCATGGTTCGGGACTTGTAGGGCTGCGCATGGATGGATTAATTTTCAGTGTTTGGACTCTCAGTAGTGAATATTACACCACAATGAACTGCACTAAACTGAACTTCAACACTGAAAACTGCAATGACACTGTTTCAATTTTTTATAATGCATGTGAAGCTGCTTTGACACAATCTACATTGTAAAAGCGCTATACAGATAAAGATGAATTAAATTGAATTGTGATATCGATGTGCACTTCTGGATTACATTTTTATGGTAAAATCAGTAAAGAGCAGACAGAAAATTATGACAAAACGTGATTAGAACATCCAAGTTGGCTTTCATGTGACTTTTTTCCACACAAGAAAAGCAAAATCACCCCGGTGGGCATGTTTTAACAAGAAAAAATGCGCTCCAGAAGTAAAACAATTTTGTATCTTAAAAATGCAATTAAAACGGCTTATTAAGGGGCACTGGGGGGCAAACCACTTTATAACAATGGATTTGAATGTAAAATTTCCACCTAAAGATTTGAATGCACGGTTGTGTGTGTATGTGTGCGTCTTTTCTAAGCATATGCTGAGCAGGAGAGGAGTCTGAGCTTAGGATTGGTATGCTGAATACTTTGTCGTCTCTAATCCTTTGAGCTTTTCAGACAGACCGACTCAACATCAAGCGTGTTAGTGCAGAAATCATTATCTAATTTTGCTGACTACAGATTGCATAAAGTTGTTCCCTTTTTCTTTTGAAGTCTGACAAAGCAGCGTGTGAGGCGTTGGACTGCATATGTAATGAGAACGGCTGCAAAGGATGACTTGCAATTTAGCAAAAGTAGAATATAAATATCTAAAAGCTGTTATATGCAATAGCTTTTTGCTCTATTAGCTTTCTAAAATAATAGTGAAGAAATATGATTTATCACATTTTTGCATACATTCATAACATTCAATGTCACCAGCATATAGTACAGTCAGCATAAAGCCAATGTTAAAGCAAAGTACTGTAGCAACACACACAAATGAACTTTACAACCATAAAAACACATCACAGAAAGCATGCAGAACGTCCACAGAAATCAGGAAGAAAAACAAAGTCCACTTTGCACTTGATCAGCCATATAGAACAGAGAATGCTCATACACACACACACACACACACATTGAGAAAGAGAGAAATAGCCATGAGCGGTTGAATACAGAAACCAAGCAGAGAGGAGTGTGGACAGGCCAGCTGTCAGGGCAGATATGCCATCATGAAGGAAAAGAAAATGTGATGTGCGGTGATGCTTTCCACAGATTCGAGGAATGAACTGACACAACGACAATGCTGATCACAAACCACAGAGATAAAACAGCAAAACACCTCTCCATGTCGTGTCTGACAAATATGAAAATATGTAAACATTTAAAGGAACAGTTCTCCTGGAAATGAAAATGAACTGAAAATCTTCTTGATATATAAGAAGCAGTGACGTCTGTAGTGTAAAAGGGTTTTAATAAAGTAGTTTTAATCCAATACATTCACAGAACTGGTTTGAATACCTTATTAATGATCCATTATTAAGTCTTAAGAAAAGTGTAATTCTAACGTTCTCTAACTTAAAGGTGCAGTAGGTGATTGTCTTCAGAAATATTTTTTGTTGTGCTGGTTGAAAGTCTCTTTTCATTCCAATAGTACTGATTAAAATAATGATTTTTTTGTATTTTTAGATTCTGGGTAAACCATGAAAAAAATTTCATCCAATTAAAATTTGTCAGGCGGACAATTGCCATAATTCTGAAACTGTCTGTCAACAAATGTCGATTTGTACAACTGCACAGCTGTTCATGCAGATCTTGCGTTCATGATGTGCACACGAGACAGTCACAGTGGTAAAAACAAATGCTGAATCAATACTGGAGTTACCTTTACACGCTGGAGGAAGGATGACACCATGGCTGAAGTATTTCTTTTACACAGGTAACCTTTCGGCGATAGATTGATATGACTATTTTCAGTTTTATAAGGGACCTTTTACAGCATCAATAATGTAGATTTTTATTTATTTTAACAACAAAACATAAGTAAACTTGCCTGCTTTACTGAGCTGAAGTTTTATATTCACATTGGTTTATTTTTGAGCAATGACAACCTAACCATGTCATGCTCCCTATATTGTTTACCATGCTACTCTGAATATTCGGTCTGAAATACTGTAGCATGTAAGTATGGCTTAGTAATAAGTGTAATTCCTGCACACCACCGGCCAACCTGTAAGCATACAGTAGTCGCTTTAGGACAAAGTGCGTGAGAGAGTGAGACAAGCGATCCTTACATGCATGAAATATTGCACATTATGGAAAGTTTTGCTCGCTAACTACACAACTGAAAATGTGCTAGATATAATACTGTTTTTTGTTCAGAACTATTGTATTTTAAAGTACAACTAAAGTAAGTTTCTAACTGGTGAATGACATGATCCAGTGGGTCTGTCATCTTTAATGTGCGTGTTGGTCATTTCAGGAGGCGTGGCATTGGACGGCATTAGTGGGACTGTCTTTCAAAGATATTATGCTAACCAGGTTAGCATTTTGGCAGATCACCTACTGCACCTTTAAGCAGTATATAAAATGCTAGCTGAATACAATGCAAGTCGTGTTGGATAAAAGGGTACTGTATGCCAAATGTAAATGTGATAATTTTATGGTGCTTGCACAACCTTTATGAAGCACTAGTTCCCATTAACTGTAGAAGTATGCTACCCCCTTAAAATGTTATAGAAAAAAAATTGTAAATATTCTGCAATATTATCATAATCTTCTTTCCATTTTAAACAATAAAATTTAATTGATTCCTGTCAGAGAAAACCTGAATTTTCAGCAGCTAATGTTTTAGTCTTTAGTGTCACACAATTCTTGAGACATTATTCTAACCTACAGATTTAGTCTTACCACTTTTTCCATACATGTACTTAACTTTTTTTTAACAAAATGACAAATTTGACAAATGAAATAACATTTATTGGACTTTAACATACAGTATATCTGTCTTTATTGTTTTTAACACATCATTGCTGCATAAAAAGTATATTATTTGAAAAATATTATAAGAATATCATGTTAAAAATATGCATGTCTGAAACTTTAGAAGCAAGTGAGCCAAACTTAATCAGATTTAGCCTTTTTTATGTTCAGTGGATGGAAGAGAGTTTTACAGTTTTGTGACTTTGGAATGATATCAATAAATTATCAAGACATTTTTCATTTATAAGTGAACTATTCCTTTAGGAAATATTTGATGCTGCTCTTAAAATCCTCGGGGTAACAATTAAATCACAAAGTTTACCCAGGATTATGTGTCTGTAAATGTGAAGGCCTCCTGGAAGGGCCTCCAAAAAGGATTCACGACCCAAACAAAAACTGCACCATTCTCACTGCCTTCCATTTATATTTTTTCATCTCTGCATTTCTCACCAACTCCAAAAACACACTTTTAGGAGCGTGGTCAACCTCCACGAATCCCAGGATGCTGTCCTGTAGGCCTACCTGATGGCAGCCTGACGGCAGTTTCCGGATGCAGCTCCTGCTCTCCCTTCAGTACTGCTACTGCTTCAGCTGTAACCTCCTGCACGATCCGCGCCGACACTTGCTCTGTGCGACACATACACACACCCCCCCACATGAGCACAAATCCAGCAAAATGTTCACACATACTTTCACAATAAGTCTGAAGAAGATTTCTTTACACACACACACCGATCACTCAATAAATCCTCGCAAAGAGATACGATGAGCTCGGAAAGAGAATTAGACTGAATAACACACACAAAATCAAAGCTTTTAATGGTGATAATAACAAATATTAAACCATTTGAAACAATTTTTATAAGGTCATTCTCAGATGCCTTCATTAAACAAACACAGCACTACAAGCAACAGAAGTGTTTCATGTCAATGCTTACACTATCATTCCAAGTTATTGAAATAAGAATGAAATGATCATCAAGGTTGAGCTAAATACACCATTTAGATGAATGTTTTCTATTCTAATATATTTTATTAATAATTGTAATTTTTTTGTAGTGATTGTTGAAACATAATTCTAGTCTTAAGTGTCATATGACCCATCATCATAAATCATTCCAATGTGCTGACTTGGGCCCGGCTCAAAGATACAGTAATAGAGTGCAATGGGTTCAACTCTGCAGATGGAATAGCACATTAGATTCAGTTTCAGTATACAGTGTCTCTACATTTGACAGAATTTGACCTAAAAGCCCAATCCGCAGTAACCAATCCTCTCATCAGCAGAAAGAATCAAAAATCTAGACCAGGGATTGTCAAAGTCTCAATTCAAAGGTCAAAATCTGAATTTTCATCATGTCAACGGTCTGGAAAAATTGGTTTTGACAAAACTTGCTATTATTAAACATGTCATGCACATACATAACAGCTGAAAAAAAGAGTGGCTTTTGCATTCAAAAGCACATTAAAAACAAGTGCAAAAGTGTCAAAATTACAAGTGACAATAATTTAAAGCAGGGATGCACAAGCTTTTTCATATTAACTGCCAAAAAGCAATCCTGATTGAGGGCTGTGGGCTGAATATATCAAACTGTCTGTATTAAATTTGTCAGGGGTAATTTCCTTATTTATTCTGCAATGTTTAACAATAACTAAAAAACATTACTTTAATTCATAATAACTAATGCAGTGTCATTTTTAAGATTTTAAAATGAACTTATTACAGTAAAAACATCCCATTTATGACACAACTGAGTTCAATGCTGAATACACTACAAGCTGCTCCTGCCTTTACTTTTATTTGCTTGCAGATGTCTTGTGCATTGTCCTCTATCTGTCAAGTAACAGTATTTACATTTTAGAAGTCTGAGCAATTTACGGTACAACATGTAATTGAATCCTTTAATTTCAGTTGGCTTTTTTGTAGCTCAGCAATAAAACAAAGAAACAAAAGGTTACATTAAATTTCAAATGACAATCTCTGTCAAAGGCATTCGACCCAACCACCTTCCCATCATTCTCCCGCTCTTTTCAGATGGGATGGTGGGCCAAATCAAAAGGTTACCATGGGCCAACTTTGGCCAGCGGGCCATACTTTGGGCATCTCTGATTTAAAGGAACACTCCATGAGGCTTATTTTACAACTCCCCTAGAGTTACACACATAAGTTTGACCATTTTTTAATACATTCAGCCAATCTCACAGTCTGGCGTGAACGCTTTTAGCTTAGCTTAAAAAACATTGATTCGGATTAGACCAGTAGCATAGAATTTAGATATTTCTATTTAAATTTAACTCATCTGTGCAGTTCCATAATCTACTAAGAAAATAAAAAGCTGCTATATCCTAGGCCGATAAATCTAGAAACTATACTCTTCTTAATTTGATATTACACAGCATCTGAAAATAGTCTCAAGCTAGGTAATTTCACACTTGACCACCTTCTTGCACAGGAGGCGTGTGATTTTTTCTTTTCTGGTAACTGTGGTGAAGAGTGCTGCTCTCCAGCCCAGAGATTAAGAAGCCCTGGTCTAGACTATCTATTTCCTTATGAGCATTTTGTGTAGACAGAGTACTGATCCAAAGTCCACTTTAGTGATTAATGTAAGATTAACTTATTTGGGTCTAATAAAAAGACATGTTTGACATCAAAACTGGGGCAAACATGAACCCAAAGTCCTTATATTCAAAATTCTTTTTTTATTATTGATCTCTTTTCACTTTAGCTAAGAAACACTGTCACGAAATGCTTATGAAATATCTGCAGCCACACAACCCTGTATTAAATACATTATTAAAGTCAGTCTGCAGTTCTTCATAACTGCCTAAATACAATTTCACACAAAATAAAGTGAACTTCTAGAGTGTAATTCAGTCTTATCTCTGCCCTTTAAGAGGATATTAATTTAAACCTCTAACTCAGGGCACATAAAACTAAAGAAAACACTCTCAACAGCGAAAATGGCAAGAAAATTGGCAGCACTTTGAGCGAGTAAATTGTCATGGAAACAGCAGATTGGGAAGGTATAAGAGGAGACTGAAACCGATTAAGCAGCGGGCGGAAAACAGCCCACGGATTGGCTGGCAACACTCGTCCAGGGATAGATTTCACTTTAAAACGGCACTATTAAAAGTAACTCACAGCTCTTTAAGACACAAACACACTTGCTGCTTTCTTTCAACACATCTGAGATGGAGAGATGAATTTCAATGGCATCAATAGTCTGATTTTAACTTCAAGAATGGCCATCCATAGTTGATCCTTGCCAAAGGCAGCACTTAAATACAAGTGTGTAGGCACTGTGTAGGTGTATGGTTTGTATGTGTCACAAAACCAAATGGCAAGCTTATAGCACAATGCTCAATCTTTGTTGTATTTGCAATATTAATCACATAACATGCAGACACAAGGCAAGGCTTTTCCGTTTAATCGAAGCTGATCAGCTAACATGTGCTCAGACACGAGGCCGACACATTAGCACCGACGGAGAAAAACATTGCAGCAAGGCTTACGTCAAAGCTTTCTGAAGAGATGCGAAGTGATTAAGGGCCATTTGCTACTCCCACTCTCTCTCCAGTGCAAACAGACTGCATGATGGGAGTCAGCAATGCATCGCTTTTGTTTCTTGTGCACTTTTCAGGCACAATTTCCACCCACCTTACAGCCCCAGCTTCCGCCCACCCACTTGCACACACACAGACATACACCAACACACACTGAAAGGAAAAAGAGTTTTGTTCAGATCCCATTAGAATAACATTCACCCACGCAGACTCAAGTTCATGGTACACCATCAACTCGCGGTCAGACTGAGACCGGAGGAGAGCCACATTAAATAATTCACTCAAAAATTACAATTCGGTCTCTCGCTTATGTTGTTCCAAGGCGATTTGATGTTTTTTTTTAATAATATCTTGGTTGCTGTGACTTAAAAGCAGCATTAAAGTATCATAAAACTAGCAGACAAGTCATTTAGACAGGTTTTCTGAGGTTATACAACAGCCTTATGTGATGAACAGAACAAAATGTAAGCCATTATTCACTGAACGTCTTCTCTTTTGTTGAGAAGATTCTTTTAAACTGGTTTGGTGCACTGGATCAACCCGTTTAATTAGAAAAAAAAAGATTCAACCCAGTCCCAGAATCACTTTGATTATCTTTATAAGGATTAACTATATAGACAAATGTCCACAAACGTTACTGATACTAAAAAAAAACATGTTTTATACAAAGAGTCTAAGAGTAAGTCTAAGCCTAACCAGCAGTGTGAGAATTATACATTGATGATTTGGGAGGTCAAATTTTTTGATTAGTTTGTGTAATACATGCTTTGGTCATTTATGTATTGATTTTCAGTTACATCTAGTTTATTAATAAAATATATTTAAGTTTTCAGGGATGTTTAGTGTATTATGACCTATAGTATCCTCTGATTAGCTATTTCAGACATTACTGTAGGTCAAACTATACAAACTGCATCTAATTGGACTTTACTTTCAGGTTACATGTGGATACATACATTGACACGGTTATGCACTCAAAATTGCATGAAATGTAGGGTGGTCAAATGTATATTTGTATTTTCAATTATTTTAATCATTGTTAAAATGCAATATGCACAATCAACCCAAGACAATATAGCTTCACTATTAAACAGCAGTTGCGAGATTAATACAATCCATCACAGTTTGTCAAAATGTCAAGCCTCTATTCAACAATATTTCATCTTTTTGTGTGTTTGATATATAGGTTCTATAAAAACATTTGCACAAACTATATATTTTCTATATTATTTGTCATTTCAGTTATAAAAAAATATCTATTTTGTGTTTGCTACATTCTGGTCAACTTTACACTATAAAAAATGCATGATTGCACTTGGTTGGCTTGCAGGACTCCCGAGGCAGCAGATGGGTATCGGCAGGCCAAGCGTGCTGCAGCCCGGGCGGTTGCGGAAGCAAAAACTCGGGCCTGGGAAGAGTTCGGGGAGACCATGGAGGAAGACTATCGGTCGGCCCCAAAGAGATTCTGGCAAACCGTCCGACGCCTCAGGAGGGGAAAGCAGCTCCACATTGACACTATTTTCGGTGGAAGTGGGGAGCTGTTGACCTCGACTGGGGATGTGGTCGGACGGTGGAAGGAATACTTTGAGGATCTCCTCAACCCCACCGACATGTCTTTCATTGAGGAAGCAGAGATTGGGGATGCAGGGGTGGACTCACCCATCACCCAAGCTGAGGTCACTGAGGTAGTTTGCAAGCTCCGCAGTGGCAAAGCAGCAGGGGTGGATGAGATTCACCCTGTGTATCTTAGGTCTCTGGATGTTGTAGGGCTGTCTTGGCTGACACGTCTCTACAATATCGCATGGCGGTCGGGGACAGTACCTCTGGACTGGGCAACTGGGGTGGTGGTTCCCATTTTTAAAAAGGGGGACCGGAGGGTGTGCTCCAACTATAGGGGGATCACACTCCTCAGCCTCCCGGGGAAAGTCTATGCCAGGGTACTGGAGAGGAGGATCCATCCGATGGTTGAACCTGGGATTCAGGAGGAACAATGCGGTTTCCGTCCGGGCCGTGGTACACTGGACCAGCTCTATACCCTCACCAGGGTGCTCGAGGGTTCGTGGGAGTATGCCCAACCAGTCCACATGTGTTTTGTGGACTTGGAGAAGGCATTCGACCGTGTCCCTCGTGGCATTCTGTGGGGGGTGCTCTGGGAGTATGGGGTCAGAGGCGCTCTGTTAAGGGCCGTCTCGTCCCTGTATGAACAAAGTAGGAGTCTGGTTCGCATTGCCGGCAATAAGTCAGACTTGTTTCCAGTGCATGTTGGACTCCGGCAGGGCTGCCCCTTGTCACCAATTCTGTTCATAATTTTTATGGACAGAATTTCAAGGCGCAGCCTTGGGCTGGAGGGGGTCCGGTTCGGGGACCACAGGATTTCATCTCTGTTATTCGCAGACGATGTTGTTCTGTTGGCTTCATCGAACATGGACCTTCAGCATGCACTGGGGCGGTTTGCTGCCGAGTGTGACGCGGCTGGGATGAGAATCAGCACCTCCAAGTCCGAGGCCATGGTGCTCCACCGGAAAAAGGTGGCCTGCCATCTCCAGGTTGGAGGAAAGTCCTTACCCCAGGTGGAGGAGTTTAAGTATCTTGGGGTTTTGTTCACGAGTGAGGGAAGGATGGAACGTGAGATTGACAGGCGGATTGGTGCATCGGCAGCAGTAATGCGGTCGATGTACCGGTCCGTTGTGGTGAAGAGGGAGCTGAGCCGAAAGGCAAAGCTTTCGATTTACCAGTAAATCTACGTTCCTACTCTCACCTATGGTCATGAGCTCTGGGTCATGACCGAAAGAACAAGATCTCGGATACAAGCGGCCGAAATGAGTTTCCTTCGCAGGGTGGCAGGGCGCACCCTTAGGGATAGGGTGAGGAGCTCTGTCACCCGGGAGGAGCTCGGAGTAGAGCCGCTGCTCCTCCACATCGAGAGAAGTCAGCTGAGGTGGCTCGGGCATCTGTTTCGGATGCCTCCTGGACGCCTACCTAGGGAGGTGTTTCAGGCATGTCCCACCAGGAGGAGGCCTCTGGGAAGACCCAGGACACGCTGGAGGGACTATGTCTCTCGGCTGGCCTGGGAACGCCTCGGGATCCCCCCGGAGGAGCTGGAGGAAGTGTCTGGGGAGAGGGAAGTCTGGGGTTCTCTTCTAAGACTGCTGCCCCCGCGACCCGGCCCCGGAAAAGCGGAAGAAAATGAATGAATGAATGAATGATTGCACACAATTAATTCATGTTGTCCCAGCACAAAGTTAACAGATTCATGTGGGTTGAACAAAAAACAATTAAGCTGTCTCCCAAAAAGCTCAAGAATTGTGTTTCAGCTCATTTTTAAAAAGTAGTTTAAACAAGCATGAAGAAACACCAAAAAAAAAAAATTTTAAACATCTTTGAGTGTATTATTGGTTATTAAAAAAGCATAACAATCTATAAAGGACTGTAAAAGAAAAAAAGCATGTGATGTCACATCCTCTGGCGGGAAACTCAGGAAGGCATTGAGGCATGTCATTAATTTGTACCAACAGTAGACTACTTATGTCAACCCTGTAATTGTGATTTTTCAGTAACTTTTTCACAATATTCATTCATTTTCATTCATTTTCTTTTCGGCTTAGTCCCTTTATTAATCCGGGGTCGCCACAGCGGAATGAACCGCCAACTTATCCAGCATTTGTTTTACGCAGCGGATGCCCTTCCAGCCACAACCCATCTCTGGGAAACACATCCATACATTCTCATTCACACACATACACTATGGACAATTTAGCTTACCCAATTCACCTGTACCGCATATCTTTGGACTGTGGGGGAAACCGGAGCACCCGGAGGAAACCCACGCAACCACGGGGAGAACATGCAAACTCCACACAAAAATGCCAACTGACCCAACCGGGGATCGAACCAGCGACCTTCTTGCTGTGAGGCGAACGTGCTACTCA
The DNA here is from genome assembly GCA_903798035.1 of Danio albolineatus. Classification (NCBI taxonomy): domain Eukaryota; kingdom Metazoa; phylum Chordata; class Actinopteri; order Cypriniformes; family Danionidae; genus Danio; species Danio albolineatus. Next base: position 2,175,138 of record CAIGQQ010003610.1, on the reverse strand, counting down.
CTACGCCGCCGTGGCGCCTTTTTCACAATATGACTTTCCTAATTCACCTAACTTGCCTAGTTCATCTATTTTACCTAGTTAAGCCTTTAAATGGGCTTTATGCACAGCTAGTATTTTTCAGCCAATGATGAACTTTGGGTGAAAGCTTTTTATAGCATTATTGTCAATTTCATAGGGTTCCTTTTACAGCATCGATGTCTTAATGTAATTCTAATATAATCAGTTAAATAAACTTAAGCATTTATTTGGTTGTTAAAGTGTAAAAAAAGAGATGAAAAAACATTTAAAGTTAAACGCAGACGTCGTCATTAGCAGCAGGCTAGCGCAGAAATTCCATTAAAAATACTGGGCTAAAATTAATTTCCTTATTTTAAAGACATGGTTTAGAAAAATAGAATGTAATGCAGTGCTTCTTGTTTGGTCTGATACCCACTTTATATCGTATCTCAGCCAGGCAGTGAAGATTGCTGCTTTTTTAAAGAAATCAGATCTTAAACGCGACAATTTTGTATGGGATGACAATAAACCGGAAGCCCTGAGGCTGACGAACTGAACTTAAAAGTCTGTGCGCTATACCCTATTGCACTTTAAGTTGAATACTAATATCTAGTAAATAACTTGTAACTAAAATTACTAGAAAAATATGAAATACTGTTATCATGCCAAAGACAAAAGAAATGAGTTATTATTATAACTATTAGGTTTATAATGTGTTAAAGTAAATCTCCATTAAACACCAATTGGATATTTCTTAAAAATAATTAAGATTTTTATTTTTTTTGTTTTTTTTTTCTAAAGAATATCAGCATGATTATATATTATTAATAATTACAAAATTGTTGCTTTGTCTCTCAAGTGCTTTCATAAATACAGCTGCTGAAAAAAATAACAACCTGCATAATTTCCAGGAAAAATCAGTTTACTATGAAATATGAATTTAAAATTACATAAACAGATCTTGACAGCCAATTACTGCATGACTCAGCAGGAGGGCAGAGAATATGAAATGACCAGAGACCGAGCAAATCGATTCACTCATACATATTTAGCTCTCTCTTACTCTCGTGGTCGTTCCCAGACAAAACATATAAATATATGTAAATACATGACCAGTCATTTCTCTATGCTTCAGTAAACATCTCTTTCTCTCTCTCTCCTCAACCACCTGCTTCAATCTTACACCATATATACAGTTAAAGCCAGAATTATTAGCTCTCCTGAATTATAAAGCATACCTTTAAATTTTTCCCCAATTTCTATTTATCTGAAAAAATATCCTGTTATATTGTTTTTTCCAACACATTTATAAACATAATAAATTTAATAACTCATTTCTAATAAGTGCTTTCTTTTTTCTTTGCCATGATGACAATACTATTTTATATTTTACTTGATTTTTTCAAGAAACTAGTGTTCAGCTTAATACTAAAGGGCCATTTAAAGGATTAACTAGGTTAATTAGGCTATTAGGCAAGTTAGGGTATTTAGGCAAGTCATTGTATAACGATGGTTTGTTCCATAAACAATCGAAAATAAAATTGCTGAATAGGGCTAATAACACTGACAATAAATAACATTAAATAACATTTAAAAAATGAAAACTGCTTTTATTCCAGCGGGAATAAAACAAATAAGATGTTCTTCAGAAGAAAAAATATTATAGGAACTACTACGAAAAATTCCTTGCTCTGTTAAACATCATTTAGGAAACATTTAGGAACAATTCAGAGGGCTAATCATTTTGACTTCAACTGTATACTTTATATAAAGCAGCGTCACTACAGGTTGACTTTCAGCCCAAACCTGGCCAGTCTTTTGTGTCTGACAGATGTGCTGGTGTGTCTGGCCAGCGTCCCCCCTCTCTGCCCCCCTCTGTGTGTCTGTCCACACCCGTCTGCAAGAGATGTGCTCAGATTGAGGATCAGCACACAATAGCTCACATCCTAGAGACATGCACAATACCCACAAAAGTAGAACAAACACAACCAGACGCATCCTAAGATAAACCTTTTGCACTGCACAGGTCTGTTGTTCAGTCCTTTCCCCTTCAGACACGGTTGGAATGAAAGTCAACATATTTCCTAGCATTTTCAGCAAACATGCAATACAGTCAGCTCAGGGTTGTACTGTACTGCTCCACAAGTGCAAACACACCAACAGCCTGTTATTTAGAGCACTTCAGCTAAAGAGAGAATGTCTGACCAAGCTATTAGAAAAATCAAAGCCCTTACCTAAAAGTGCAGAGCCGGTTATGTGGTTGTCTGAAGGCAAACGCTTCCCTGTGCACTCTTTAGTCGTGTCTGCCTGCCAAAAGCGAGCCGGTGCGGGAGGAGAGGGGGGACGGCTGGCACTCCATGCCAGGACTCCCCCGCCAAAGAGCAGAGCTGTTGCCACAGCAACACACAGCCTGGGCCCGATGTGAACGGTCTCCCAGCATGCCTCGGCTGAGGGCTCTGCCGCCCTCGGAGTGTGAGTGACACACAGCCGTATCTCACACACTCTCTGCATCTGTGCTGCTAGCTCAGGGTTTCTCTATTATCAGTGGATCAGATGGATGGGGCTTCATCGAAGACACTAGGTAAATGCTTTAAGGTTTGGTTTTTATTAGGTACCATGAACGAACTGAAAACAGGTGATATGGAATTTGTTAATCCAGGCTTATCTCCAAATTAAGAGATGCATAAGTGAATCACTTAGTTCTGTTTCTGGCTATTTCAGGGGGTTTCCAAACTTTTCAGGCCACAACCCCAAAATACCAATGCCAGTGACTCGGGACCCCCAAATTCCTTGGAGGTGATTATAAATATACAAACTTTGCGCACACAACAATAAACCTATAAGCCGAGACTGGTGAACACAATGTTTTCAACACAAGCTAAAAAATTTTTTTATTGTTATTTCAAGTTTGTATTACACCAACTAAATAAAAACAAAACGCTATAAAAAAGTAAAGTAAAAACGAGCAATTAATAAAAACTACCGTAGTTACTCTGTCATACCATGGAGACGAGTTGATGACTGATTAAACTAAAAATAAAACAAAAAAGTATTAATTAAGAATAAATTAAATTAAACTAAATTAAACTAAATAAAAAAGTTAAAATTAAAAAAATAAAATTTAAATAAAATAAAAGTAAATTTAAACTAAAATAAATTTAAACTAAAATAAAATTTAAACTTAATAAAACTAAAAATAAAATAAATTCAATTAAAACCAGATATCGAACAATAAACTGTAAAATAATCTAAATTTAAAATAACAGTGAATTAATTCATGCAAACCTTAATTTAATAAGTTTTCTAAAAAAATGTAATCTTTAATAAAATAAAGGTATGGGTTTAACCAAAATGCTAATCCTTATTTTATTCTATAAAGGTCTATTAACATTTCATTTAAAATTTAAAACATATTTTTATTTAATTTAGAGTACCTCTGAGGTTAAAACATCGGTACTGTGTTGTCTATATATATATATATATATACACACACACACACACAGTTGAAGTCAGAATTATTAGCCCCACATTTAATGTTTTTTTTCTTTTTCAAATATTTGATGTTTAACAGAGCAAGGGAATTTTCACAGTATGTCTGATAATATTTTTTCTCCTAGAGAAAGTTTTATTTGTTTAATTTTGGCTATAGTAATTTTTTTTAAATCATTTTAAGGTCAAAATTATTAACCCCTTTAAGCTATTTTTTTCTCAATAGTCTACAGAACAAACCATCATTATACAACAACTTGCCTAATTACCCTAACCTGCCTAGTTAACCTAATTAACTTAATTAAGCCTTTAAATATCACTTTAAACTGTATAGAAGTGTCTTGAAAAATATCAAGTAAAATATGATTTACTGTCATCATGGCAAAAATAAAATAAATCAGTTATTAGAGATGATTTATTGAAACTATTACATTTAGAAATGTTTAGAAATATATATATAAATAAATGCTCAATGTGACATTATTTTTTTTTATCCCAAAAATGCATGTGTATTATAAAAAAACAAAAAAATAAAAAATAATCATGATGCCACTGGAAAACATTTACTCGTCTAACAAGCAAGCTTAAATGGAATTTCTAGCTACTTCCACCCCTTCTTTGCACGTTTCCAGGATACCAGACTTTTCAGTCCAGTCACTATAACTCAAGCCAGCAGCTGCCTCAGTGTGCTCTCTCTCTCTCTAGTGTCCTATTCTTTATGCAAAGCAATATCATATGTCGCGCTGTCAGTCTCTCAGTCTAGCGCCTCTTGTGTGTCTGAAGGGCCCTTGTGTGTGTTGGTCTTGCCAATGGCCCTTGGCTCAAAAAAACATCACCATCACAGAGTCAGAGAGAAACAATTTTTAAGGAAGCTTCTACTCTCCACAGGGAAACAAAAACATATCAAGCATCGTTTATATGAAAACACAACATTATTGCTTAATAGATATCTAAACATAGACATCTCAGCTAAAACAAGACAAAATTTGGGCTGTGAAAACACAATAGACATCAAACAATAGTCCAAAACTAGACTGAAGTCATCAAATAGACAAATTACATATGTAGTCATTCATTCCTGTCTATTTGCTGACTGGTCTATTGTTAGACGTCTTAGATTTTTCCTGACAGCCTACTGTAAATAGTCACGTTTTAGCACAGATGTCTTTTTTTATATGTCTATTAGTCGTCTATTAAACACAAAACAAATGTTTTCTGGGTGATTAAACATGCAGATGCAAGCAAAAGGAACAAGTTATTCTCTTGGCGTACAGAGATTTACTGTATAACTGCAGGTTTGTTAATATGAAGCGCATGAGTGATGTTAACACAACCCCAACTGAAGGATCATTAGCATTAGCACCGTGAAGTCCATATCCATCACTTCCTGTCAGCGAATGGCGGACTGATGCTTTCTACCAGGCTTTATGCTGTATTAAGTATTTATGGAAATGGCAAGAGAACTGTCATGATTTATACAGAGGACAGAGATTACTGGAAAGCTGGGGATTTCATATGAAAATGCTAATAAAACACTGTCTGTTGCCTACTGCCCACTTAACTATCAGCAGTGACATATAATGAACAGCATCTGATATGACATATAGTAACCATCTTGATGTTAAACAAAATAAATGGATTCTAACAACATTCTTGAAAATATAGAGCAATTCCCAATAGGAATGACAATGTTCTGAGGCAGGGGTGTCCAAAGTTTTTTGGCCGAGGGTCAGATGCAAAAAACAACACGTTGTCCTGGGCCAAATTTTACAATTTCACAGAAAGGCATATATATATATGTATATTTTATACCTGAAAATACCTGGTCCTCTCAGTATACGTGCAAAAGAGCCACACACTGAATGACCTGTTTTGCATCTGTCTCTTCATCCTTACCCTTCATCCACACGTTAGCACATCAACAGTTCTGCTGATGTATTTATTTCAGCCTTGGCTAAACTCGTATGACTTCTAACATGAGTATTAATCCACGACAGCAAAAATCTAAACATCTACTCAATCTCTGTGATTCTTTTAGACAGCGATGTGATTGAGCTGAGGGCAAATTTAAACATTTGCATTAGAAATAATTAACCAAAAAAGAATGAAGAATTATATTTTATCATTTCAATTTTGCTATCCATTGTTGAAGACATTTTAATGACAATCAAGTAAAGTGAAATGCTTTTCTAACTGCCAATAGCCAATTAAAAGAACAAAAATAAACAGAAAAAATAAAATAAATAAAATGACTATAATAAATGTACTCTAAAAAGAAATGCACAGGGTGATTATTTTGCATTAGCTGCATTATTTCTGTGAAATGAAAAAATGATCACAATGACAATCTTCAAAATAATAAGAATGGCATGCGATCAGAAAGATTTTAAAAAAATGTCTCTGTTCACATTGGTTGCATTTACATCCTAAAAGGTTAGTAATATTTTGTCTGTTTAATATTTAATTTAATTTAAAATGTTAATCAATCATGATTAAAAGTTATAGAATGCATGACCTGATCTGTTAGGAATGTTGCTTCCCTTCAATGTTTTAATAATCTACTGACACACACACATAATTTTAGCAAAGCTTTTAATTAACAAGAATTATTGATTCATTTGGGGCGCCACGGTGGCGTAGTGAGTAGCATGTTTGCCTCACAGCAAGAAGGTTGCTGGTTCGAGTCTCGGCTGGGTCAGTTGGCATTTCTGTGAGGAGTTTGCATGTTCTCCCCGTGGTTGCGTGGGTTTCCTCCGGGTACTCCGGTTTCCCCCACAGTCTAAAGATATGCTGTACAGGTGAATTGGGTAAGCTAAATTGTCCGTAGTGTATGAGTGTGTATGGATGTTTCCCAGAGATGGGTTGCGGCTGGAAGGGCATCCGCTGCGTAAAACAAATGCTAGATAAGTTAGCCGTTCATTCCACTGTGGCGACCCCGGATTAATGAAGGGCCTAAGCCGACAAGAAAATTAATGAATGAATTGATTAATTTGTGATAGCTATACAGTTGATAAGATAAATATTATTAGCCCTCCTGTGATATTTGAAATCTTTAGTCTATATTACACTGTTTTTTACACTATATTTTACACTGTTTTTATTTTTGTTTTTGTCTTTTTGGTCCATTGAGGCTTTGAGTTCGAAAAAGACATTACAAATAAAATGTACTAATAAAACAAAATGTTTTTTAAAAATCTAACTTTTTCCCCTTTAACATTTAGTTTTTGTCGATTGGTTGTAACAGTACATATTTATTTGTGCTTGTCTGTATGTATAGTGTTGCACATGTACAGGAGTGGCGGTACTGTTTGTGTGTGTGTAATAGGCAGTTATGATCCATCATTACAGAGGTAATTAACAGCAGCGTGAGCAGCTTCACAGCAGCAACTCTCACTATCACAGGGCTGCCACTGCAGCTGCTCCCCTGCAATTTACTCTGCCAGACCTTTGTTCAGCATCCCTGCAATCTTTCCTTTTACATTTTTGTGCTGACATGAGAGAAGCGCCACCTCATTTTCTCCCTCTTACACCCCTGAGGCCCCATAAATATCCAGACAGAAAAGCTCTGTTCTAACTTACTTCTTCATGCCAGAGGCGTCTACTGTATCCTCTCTGCTTTACAATGAAAAAGACTGCTTATTGTATGTTTCGACCAAACAGATGCAGCCCTGATGAGCATCCCTTAAACAAAAAGATAATTATATTATTTCTCATTTGAATTAAATTTGTTTTTACATTTTAAAGTGTTTACATTTTTTACCATACTTTATTCTTTGTTTATTAAATAAAAATGTAACAAACTATGTGTTCTGTCAAAGTGAAAAAAAATAAATAAATCTAATATATTTGTATAATGCTGTTACAATCCCTACTGAAATAACACTCATGATTCTATGAAAATGTAACATAAACAACATCCAAAGTGCTCCAACTAAATTATTTATTAACATATAGTAATCAGCAAAACACACCAAAATGAGATATGGGGTGCCAAACAACACTGTAAAAAAAACAAAGACAAAAGTTGAGTCAGGACATTTTTGAGTTTACTCAACTTTCAACCCAATTACTGTCCTTGACTCGATTTAAGTTGAGCAAACTCAAAAATGTCCTGTTTGTTGCCTTAAAATTTTAAGTTTAGTCAATTAATTTATTTATTTTTTCTACAGTGAACATTTCTACAGTGAACCAAAAGTAGGTTGGGACTCCCATTCCAAACTAACGTAAAAAAGAAAATACAAAGGAGAACACAACAACAAAGCCGTCAGAAACTGTGGTGGCGTAAAGGAATGAGGGAGAGTGAAAAATCTGCTTTCTTCCATTTTAAAAGCCTGACATCATCAAATCAACCAATAGAAAACTTCAAGGTAAAAAGACAAAACAGCATCAATTGAGCGTAATAATTATAGGCAGGAGTGAACGCCACAGGTAACACCTCCACCACCAAAATGCTGACACATAAAACAGAACAAAAATAAAACACCACTTATCATTATACAGTCATACATGACATTGCATCAGCCAACACATTATCTTCACCAGCAACATGTTTCATTTCCAAGACAAAAGCTTACAATTAGGAATTACACATTTTCTGGATAAAGATGAGAATGAGCAGACAGGAAAATGTTCACATCATCCCTCACAGTAAAGGGAAACTGTTTTTTCTGTCCCTAATCATTGTTTGAATTCAGTGTGATCAGACTTCATACTTTAAATTTTTATAAAAAGCATAAATGTCAGGACATGCCAAAACTTCTCTAAGGCCTCCAAACCTCCTAAGACCCCATAGGGTTAAACTGCTTCAGAGATTTAAGAGAAAAATGATTGACACACCATGACTTTTATAATGGCCTCACAAACTGTTATTAACCCTGGTCTGTCATTGCAATGGGGAAAACCAGACATACAGTAATTGTTCAATTTTGGGTTAATTACGTCATTCCTTTCACTTGCATTACGAGCTGTCACGCAGGATGGAAAGCAGAGGGATTGTTGTATCCTTTATGAAGTATTGCGAATAACCGTGTGTGGATAATTCGCAGTTTGGCTCCTCAACTAAACCATCCATTAGAATATTTCAGTCGTCCTGCAATGGCCTACAGCAGTAGGACTTTTATATGGCTGTAACCATTTACTCTCATGATGGTTTTGCCTTTTGTCATCTTGACTGCTAGATTCAGAATTAGACACCACACCTACAGTAGGTGCACTTTCAAGGCTTTATTTTGGGTTACCGCATTAAAAAAACATCAGAAGCAACATGCACATAAAATCTTAAAAGGGATATAAAAATCGTATGCGCTCAATTGAGGTAGATACAGTTTTTATACAAGACATCATGCGTAAAAACTTTTCAGGAAGTAAACTTTTGGCACAATTCTGTGATGCTCAACAAAAATCTCACCTCAACAGCCCATATGATCGGTCTACTAGATCAACCCGAAGACAAATCTCAATCAATACAAACTCAAATGTCGTTTTAAGACATTTGACACCTTTGTTTTTCAAAAGAAGGAAATACAGTAGGAAACATTTCCAAACGGATCAAAATTTGCTCATATTCAAATAATCCAGGTCATCTTATTGTGAGGAATGGACAGAAAACTGCTTCACAGGTTTATTGTGGCTTTCTTGGTTATATTACTTATATTACTTACTATAAGGCTTTTAATGTGTTTTCTATCTTTGTTCTGAAATGTTTGTTCTTGGATTCATTTTGTGAGGCTTTAGAAAAGCAATCATTGCTGCCTTCCACACATTTATAATAAATCATCATGCATTATCATGCATGTAAATATTAGTTTGTGGGCACTGTACAATGGGTTAGATTGTTTTGTCACCACAAGCAAAAACATGGAGAAATTTGCAAAATCTGTTCATAAGCACAAAACTTACTGCATAACAAGGAATCTCACAGACTAATACTGCATGAAAGACAATTGTTTAATGTTTTACCGTTTTATGTTGGAAAAGTTATTGTCATGTCATATTTAAAGATACTCAAGGCATCTTTCCAACAACCAATTCAAATTAAAGTCTAGCTTAGCTTTAGATTTCAGTTTAATCTGAGAAAAATATTTCATAGGGTTCCTAAAGTAATCATTGTGGTTAAAGCTTCACGTTGCAGTTAAACTGAATAAGTTTTTAAAAAATTTTAAAAATTCATTTAAAGTAAATTTAAACTTTATTTTTGATGATCACATTTTATTTTACAATAAGCATTAAAATAGTCCATAGAGATGAAAGTCCATAGAAATAATTATAAAATGAATAGGATGCTACATGTGCCAAATAAACCTAATCGAGAGAAAAAATGTGCCAGAGTGCAAAACAGTCCATTTTTTTTTCTTGAAGGAAAAAAACAACACTGGTTTCCCTGAATTGCAACAACATCAGAGTGCAAGTCTGATCAGTGTTCCAAGAGGTAAAGATTTTGTCCTCTTGAACACATCAAATCGAAACACTACTCTATTTGCAAATTCATTCATTTTTTTTCCTTCCGCTTAGTCTTTTATTTATCAAGGGTCACCACAGCAGATTGAGCCGCCAACTATTCTGGCATATGTTTTATGCAGCCCTTTCTGCTGCAACCCAGTACTGGAAAACACCCATACACTTTTACATTCAGACAAGCACTCATGCACTATGGCCAGTTTTGTTTACCCAATTCACCTATACTGCAGGTCTTTGGGCTGTGGGGGTAAACTGGAGCACCCAGAGGAAACCCACGCCAACCTGGGGAGAACATGCAAACTCCACACAGAAATGCCAACTGGCCCAGCCAGGACTCAAAAAAGCAACCTTCTTGCTGTGAGGCGACGTTGCTAACCACTGAGCCACCATGCCGCACCCTCTACTTGCAAATAATTTATGTAATAACAATTGAAAATGTAGGCTAATACCACCAGTTTAAAACAGATCTATCTTCTGAAAAAAAATTGTATTTGTCCCAAAGCAATTTACTATTATTACTCTTACTGTGTTTTTACATGTTTAATGAATATACAACACTAACAGTTTTACAACCTCCTACTGTAAGTGGGCAGTTTTTGGCCACAACAATCTGCCTTGAAGGCCAGACGCTAAGCTGTAAATCACACTGTGACTAGACAAGACTGCTTCACCTCTACCATACGACCATATGACAACTTGGAAAGGAAATCCTGAACAACAGTACACAGCATAAAGAATATATAATCCAAAGCTAGCCACTGATTGAGTGCCAGATATTCTTGTGGACAGAAGCTAATTTGAAAGGACATCCATTATTACTGCATTAACAGGCTCTCACCGGCAGTCACAGCGTGTCCAGAGGTGAGGTCTCCATTGCAGCCATTCTCTTTGGCATAGGTGGCAGAACCAGTGCCTGGCTGACAAGTCCTGTAGGAGGAAGAGAAGCCGTTCTCTCCATGCCCACCTGGGGAGGATGAGCCCTGGGCTCCCGGAGATGACCACTGGGGGCCGCTGTCCTCGGGCTGCCGACCGTCTGCCATCTGAACCAGAGGAGAGGGGTCACTCCTTACTCCTAAAACATCAAGAAAACAAACACTCGACTAAATATTGATAGAATTTCTGCACATTTGTTGGGTAGAATTCAATTATTCAAGTTCAATTATCAGTGGACTTTTCTTAAGGTATTCAGCATGTACGAAATTTAAAAAAATCCAATATAGGAAAAATTTTCATTTAGAAGTTAAAAATTTCACAAATGTTAAACAAAATTATGCTGTTGTTAAATATAATATACTTAAAAGGTCATGATTCATACTCAATCAGTAACTGCATTATATATTTTTTTATTTCACATTCTTTGGAAAATAGAAGTAAGATTTTTTTGTGCGTGTGTGCTTATTTTTCTGAAGAACGTGAACAATAAAATATATATATAAATATATATATATATATTTAATTATGACCTTTTAAGTATATTATATTTAACAACAGCATAATTTTGTTTA
>CAIGQQ010003610.1:2114627-2147330 GCA_903798035.1 Danio albolineatus | reverse complement strand
AGATAGATAGATAGATAGATAGATAGATAGATAGATATATATATATAAATGCACTTAATAGGTCGTGGACATAGTAAAATATCTGTTAATTATTAGTTTCTGTACAGTTTCTGTTTTCTGTTTATTTACGGTTGTGAATTGGATTATGGGATCTTGATTTCTGCCCTATCGACTTTTGATGTTGAAAAGTCAACTCTACAGTTTAACAAAGTGACTTTTATTGACATTTTAGTCATTTTGAATAATATAATGTATAAGACATAATATCTAGAAAAATACGCCCGTAAAATAACAGAAAATTGACGGGGGTTTTTTTTCAAGGTTTTTGTAGCTTAATATATAACAACAACCAAGACGATATATCACTTAAAACTATTAAAAGAAAGTCACTGTTTTGAACTTTTCAAGGTTAAAAGTCGTTGGAAGAAAGATCAAGGTCCTATAATGCAAGAGATAAATATACAGAGAGAAAAAAATAATAAAAACATGAATCACAAAATAGGAACAACTGCTAATTTGGGGATATTTTTTTACAGTGTACTGTCACATGGGTTTGCTCATTCAACAGTTCTCATGTATTGTACCGTACTCCCAAAAGTAATGCAGAGTATGATAAATTAGATTAAAATATATATACTGTATATATATAAACACAAGTGGTCACCAGAGATGCATTTGATTACAAGCTATTAATCTCAGATGACCATTTGTGGCCGTATCACTGGAAATGCATGTTCAGATGGGAAACACTGTATGTTCCTTCTATTAAAAAAAAGATCAAAAACTTGACAGGTTATCAAAAACATGCACTTCCTTTTCACATCTTCTTCCCTAAGCTCCCTTTGCTGTTCACTTTGAACTCGGATCAACTTTTTGACAGTTTTGCCACATACATTCTGCATTTCTCACTTGACTGCAGGGCAAATTTGACAATACGAGATAAAAGATGCATCAGCAGTTAATAAATATAATGGGCATAAACATACTGTAGACACTTCATATCGCCTGCTGATCCAGTTGTCAGGGTAAATAAAGAGAAACAACACTAAAAAATGCTGTGTTCCACAAAATTCCTTCATGTTGATCCCAATACAAATCGATTAATTTAGCTTAACAGTTTTTATAAATTTGAATAAATTGTACATAAAACAACTAATGCCAAGTTCAGACTGCATGATTTTAGCCCCGATTTTTACTCGCCGACAGGTTTTGAGAAATCGCCGACAAAAGCCTGAAATCACAGGCAAATCGGTGTTCGTGTACGCGAGTGACAATCACACAAAATGAACTATCAGAGACGTGATCTGAGAGAATCGCTGATGAGTTGCTGATGCCCGGGAGAAGTCGGCGATTCAAATCTGGCCGTGTGAAATGTGTTTTGACTGAAAATAACATCTATGATCGCCTACAGACGATCAGAGAGCAGCATTCACTAGTGTGGGTACCTGCAGGCCAGCGGGAGGTTGAGGGAGAAGTTAAAAGCGCTCATTTTCAGTTTATTTGGACATAAGAAATGGAGGGAAAATTTGTGTAAATTTTGCAGGAGCTCCCGTGTCTGTTTGACGTGTCATGTGAGCAATATCACAACCCAACACGGTCAAAAAATAAAAAAGTTGAGGAGAAATTGCTAATTCCCTTCAAAGCCAGGTGAGCAAATATGTACATTTTCTACCCCATTAAAGGCTTCTTTCTCGTTATGTAGTTAATAGAAAAAGATATACTTTGTGTTTTTGGGTGTGAGACGTAGTTTGGACAAAGTTGTCGGCGATTCTTCCGATTTTGAAGTCATGCAGTGTGAAACTCCATCAGCAGATACATCTTGCAGTGTAAACAAAGCAGCGATGAAGCATTACCCCAGATAGTCATGCAGTGTGAAAACATCTGTGACACGACTACTTTGAAAATCATGCAGTCTGAACTCGGCATTAGTTGTCACAAAAAAAAACGTAAAAATTGTGTTGTTTTAAATAAGTAGTTTGAAGATCATTTTTTGAGTGTAGGCTACTATCTGATATTCTGCCTGTAGCTGGAGCCATGCCAAAACTAAAACCCAATGCCAATACAGGTTGTCAAAAACAGATTTTGTCAGATTGCTTTTGCACTGAAACACCTTAATATGGTTGAATGCATTCAAAACAGCCAACACCTTCTAACCTAATATTCACTCATTCAATAATACTCATATACATACAGTAATGCAAAGTATTCCCAAAAGTTGTGTAAAGTGTGATAAAATAAGAGGCAAGGATCTCGTTAAATCTGAACACGAGTAGAAAATCATGTGAAACTGATCATGTATTTCAAATGAGCACTTGTGATCACTTAAAATGCATGAAAATACCAGAAATACCAGAAAATAAACAAGAAAATCTTGACAGGATTTCAAAAACATGCATACCCTTTACAAATCTGCTAACTTTAAAAGCACTTTTTGCTTATCACATATCAAGTTCAACCACTCAAGTTCTGCTTTCTAACATATTTTTTTCAACCAAAATTAAACTACCATTTCCTTGGATCAGTAGATCAGGAGTTTACACTACCTGTCAAAAGTCCTGTCATCTATCCAAGTTTTAGGAACAACAAATAACTTAACTTCTAGTTGATCTTTTGGTATCAGAAGTGGCCTTCTCCATTGTTTTGTAATGTTAAGGGCAGCACAAATGTCTTGATACCTCAGACTGTTGATGTTTCTATTCACTCTGCACACTCTTGCACGACCCCATACTGAATATAACCCCAAACATTGATTTTTCCTTAACCAAACTTGACCCCATGTAGGTTCCAATAGGTCTTGTGCAGTCTTTATGATGATTTGGTTGCAGTTCAACAGATGATTCTTCTGAAAAAATCTACCTTCTGCCACTTTTCCAAAGGATCAACTAGAAGTCAAGTTATTACTTGTTGCTCTTACAACTGGGATTGACGACAAGACTTTTGACAGGTAGTGAATATTAAAAATTAACAAATAAATAAATAGCTTTTTGGTGAGGTGGATAGTAATTTGACCTGGATTTGGTTGAGGATACTTGTTTTTATAAAAGTGTTAAAGTAAAAGTTAAAGTGATTTTTAGAAATAATTATGAATGAATCTATGCAGTATTTTATGTCCACCACAAGTACCTACTGTACAGGATCAAATTTGTCATTTGATTCCAGGGCATTTTTGGAAAACTGAGGCAAAAGACACATAAAACAGTTAATAATTGTGATGCATTTGATCCTCTGTGATTCATATCACCCGCTGATCCAGCTGTCAGAGTAAATAAAGAGAAGTTGTACTTGTAGCTGATAATCCGCCTGTAGCTGGTGCCTTGCCAAAACTAAACCCAATGCCCCCTTCGCAGCCCCAGCATTGATTGGCTGATGAAGTGTGGCGTTTAGGAGCACGCTCTAATTGGCTGAGAGAGGATGGCAGACATTTCATTCAACCTAGATGGAAGTGACAGCTCTGACCTTCTTTTTTTACCAGAAAGGGAAGAAGGGAAAAAATCTTAGACTCTCCCTGGGTGAAGTAGAGCCAGTTGGCAGACATGGACGCCCCTGGCACTCGCACGTCCCTGAGCAGACAGTGTGATATGTGCACCCTATCCGAACCCTGCAACCTTTAGGGGTGTCTGTGAAGCTGTGAAGTCAAAGCCCCAAACTGTTTTGCTAGGGATTTTGTTCATGCTGTCAGAACTCCCTAGTGGGTACGGCATTAAATTGCCCGCAGATGAGGATGAACATTTGCGTTGACATTCAAAGACTTTCACTATTCCGTTCCGAAAGTTTCTAAGCAACTCGTGATAGATCCCAAATTTGAATAGGCGCACGGTGGCGGCCGGGATTAATCCTTGGAATGTGGCACGTACTGACAGTAAACAGCATTTGAATGAACGAAAAAAGCAATTGCGCTTGGATGAACATTAAATCCGAACCCACATGACAGTAGAAATCCTCACTTAAACCCTTGTTTAAACCCCTTTGTACACCCTTTCAAAGCATTTCAGGAGCATGGCAATTATGTAAGCAAATAGATGCAGTAGAATTCATATGGAAATGCATAAAATCCACACAGAAATGCATTTATAATATATTTGGCAACTCTTACACTCCTAAATATAACACTTTTTCATATAACATGCGTGGACGCTTTCCTTTCCAAAAACTGCTCTTTATAATACTGTAGATGAAATATGTATAATCTTCAGGATATTAAAACATATATATATATATTTTAAGAATCGTTCACTGTTCTATGATTCAAATCCCCCAAGAAAATTTATGAGATTAATAACACAAGACCAGATAAATAAAAGTGATGTAAAATAATGCTTTGATATAGACAAACATTAATGTGTAACTTTTAATGTCTAGCCTTTAAGAGATATCTGTTGATTAACAGTTTCCGTATTTTCTGTATTTACGGTTGTGAATTACATCATGGGATGTTAATTTCAGCTCTGTCAACTTTTGATGCTGAAAATTCAATTCTACAGTTTAACAAAGTGACTTTTATTGACATTGACAGAGGGAAATTAGTTTGTAAAATAACAGCAAATATACTGGCAATTTATTACAAGTTTTTTTGTTCTGTAACATAAAACACCAACCCATACAATATTCATTTATTCATTCATTCATTTTCTTGTCGGCTTAGTCCTTTTATTAATCTGGGGTCGCCACAGCGGAATGAACTGCCAACTTATCCAACATGTGTTTCACGCAGCGGATGCCCTCTTAGCTGCAACCTATCTCTGGGAAACATCCATACACACTCATACACTACGGACACTTTTAGCCTAGCCAATTCACCTATACCACATGTCTTTGGACTTGTGGGGGAAACTGGAGCACCCGGAGGAAACCCACGCAACCACGGGGAAAACATGCAAACTCCAAACAGAAATGCCAACTGACCCAGCCGGGGCTCGAACCAGCGACCTTCTTGCTGTGAGGCGAACGTGCTACTCACTACGCCACCGCGGCGCCCCTCCCATACAATATATCACTTTAAACTTTTAAAAATGCTAATAAAAGCCACTTTTTATAACTTTTGAAGTTTAAAAGTTATAGGAAGAAAGATCAAGGTCCCATAATGTGATTCAAAAGCAAAAATAAATGAAAAATAAAGTCATAAATAACAAAATACGGAAAACTGCCAATTTATTGATATTTTTTTACAGTGTAGCTCACAAATCCACATTCTTGCATTAATTATTCACCATCATGTTGTTCTAAATGAGTATGTTTTTGTCTGTCTTAGCAGTAGGGGTGTCTAATATGCTGATATCGGTGATAATCTTAATATTTAACAATGTAAAAAATTGACATTGTGTTAATCAGGGGTGTCACAAAATAAATATGAATTTGACTGAAAATAATTTTGGCACCACATTAGTAACATTCCATATATTTTAACACACTTTTTGTATCAAAGGAATAGCTCACCCAAATATGACAACCCTTCCATCATTTATGCACCCTCAGATTGAAACCTGTATAAATTAGTTTGTTCTGCTGAACACCAAGGAAGATATTCGGATGAATGTCAGTATGCAAACAGATCTCACTATCCATTTACTGCAATAGTTTAAAAAAAAAAGAACACTGTGGGAGTAAATGGGTGGCGAGATCTGTAAATGATCACAGAATTAAATTTTTTGGGTGAACTTTCTCTTCAAGAAAAGAAGTCAAACTTTCTTAATGCATTGAACAATCATTTGGAATGATTTGAAACGCATTGAGTGAAACATCCCAATCTGAACCAAACATAGTTTTCCAAAAACTTTTTTTTTCTTTTGATATTTTGAAGAACGCTGATTGCTGCCCCCCATTGACTCCTATAGTAGGATATTACAGGGTATCTACATTGGAAGTCAATGGGTGCCAGCAATCAGCATTCTTAAAAATATCTTCTTTTGTGTTGAAGAGAAGAAAAAAAAAACTCAAACAGGTTTTGAACAAGTGAAGTGTGATAAAATGATGAAAGAATTTACATTTTTGGGTGAACTATCCCTTTAAAAGTCAGTTTCCTTTCATTAAGAAAACATCAAAAAGTTAACGTGTCATAAGTAATAACGCATGAGTTTGTGCCAAATCCCAGCTCAAGTGGTTAGGTCAGCTTGCCAAGACAAGCACTGGACTACTTCTATACACTGAAAGTAATCTATAAAGAGCATGCCGGAAGGTGTTGCTATCTGTAGGATAACAGGCACTATCCTTCATTCCTTTCCCCATTTATACACATATGGATACCTGGCTCACTCTACAGCAGCTGCATTGCAGAGCTCTCACCTCACACACACACACACAGATACATAAATGCACACATACACAGGCAAAGACATACACACATACACAAATGCACGCACTTCACTGAAATCGACATAAAAGCTGAACAATTACAGAGACATGTAATAATATAATATAAATACAGTTAAAACCATCACGAACTGTCCTGTTTTTTATCTGGCTAGCATACAGTAAATATATTTTATAAGTTGAAGGCTCATAAAATATATATTGACATTGATACATTTCATTTTAACCTTCATATAAACCAAAATATGTGATTTTCAGCATGATAGCAGGATTTTCAGGTTCAAGAAAAGACATTTCTAACAATACCATGTGGATGAAGGTATTCAGTATCATATACATTATATAAAACAACAATAAAAATTTTTAGTAGAATTACATTCTAAAATAGTTTAGAGTAACAAAACATAACTTTTTTACCACTGTACAAATGTATACTACGGTATAATGTGAACATTTTATATTAGATTTAGATTTTCTTTTGATTTTAATGTATTTTCTTATATAAAATAACAAATTTTTAAATGCTTTAAAACATATTTTCACAAGTATGCAAAAATTGCACCAGTCATGATTAAACCTTTTTGCAATTTTTTGTGTATATTTCGACTTGTGTAAACTTTTACAATATAGCACAACTGGATTATGTGAGATATGGACTGAGCTGTCTTTTGGCATTTCTGTATAAAGCTGTGAAATGAGGACAGAGATGCAGGTGTTTTATGGGTCTTTTATTTGCTACAGGAAGAGGTTAGCATAAACCTGTGGGTTTTATTTAGATAAAGAGGCTGTCAGTCTGAAGAGCGATGCCTCATGTTCCACTGAAACACAGCTGAAGTACAGCTTCCTCTTGAATTATTCACACAGTAGGACTGTCAGAGGATCTGAGAAACTCAATAGTAAACTGGGCATTCAGTGTCCTGTCAAACATTTCTCATGTTCCTAAAGGAATTGCCCAGGGACTGTAAGTGTCTTTTAGAAACAGGGTTTTCTTAACCATTCAGTTCTTTTCTCATATAGAGAGGCGTTATAGCTATAGTAGGTTTCTCTAAATAATAATAAAAAATAAGAAAATAAAATAATAATAATAATAAAACCAAGTTTTCAAATTAAATATTACAATACTCAGAACTAAAGATAGATGCACTGAAAAATGCACTGAAAAGAATAATTCATTGAATTTACTAATTATTTTGAAGAAAAAACAATTGCAAACAATTTGTATGAATTTTATATTAATTTAAACAAACGAGTTAAATGTTACTAAATATAGTTCGTTTAAATTCAGCCCATATAAATTGTTTGCAATCATTTACCTTAAAAAAATTTAAGCAAATCCAATGAATCAACTTTTTCAGTGTACTGACTTTAACTGACATTAAACATCAAGTGGAATATTGTATTACAAAAAAAGGTATCACTTTAGTTAAGTAAATATTTACAACATTTCTACACTGTAAAATAATGCTGAGCTCGACGCAATTGATTTGTGTTTAGAAAACGTGAATTAAGTTAACGTGTTTTTACAAATTCAAGGGAATTGAACAAAACAATTAAGTTGTCCCAAAAAACTCAAGAATTATGTTGTTTCAGCTCATTTTAAACACGGTAAGTACTTCGAACAAACAATAAATGTCCTTTTTTTAGTGTATTGACTTAATACCTATGTATTATTAAGATATTAACTGTTTATGAGCACTTATAAAGTATGATCTTATAGTACATCCTTATTCCTATTCAATAAATATAGGAATAATACGAAGAGCAATGAGAAGGAGCAACTGGTGTGTAAAAGTACTTAAAATGTTTGTATATAGACATTTAACATCCAAATCATTATATTAAATAGCCATATACATTAGTTTTAAATATCTCACAACAAAGGCATAATTTTTCATCTTTATTTTGTTCTGTACTAACTATGTTACATTAAAACTAAAGAAAATAAAGCTGTCTTAAAACTACTCCTGTTGGTTAAAATATAAGAAAATACAGTTTGTGACTGTTTTTAATTGTTTTCCTTAAACATAAAAGGAAAAGTTAATAAAGGATTACCGTTATTATAACAATATACAATTAAATACTTCTCCATACACATTTGTACACAGCACCTTATAACCTGTATATTTATAACAAATCTGTACATGCATTTCAACATCCAAATCTTTTTGGACTGACTGCATCTCTGTTCAATGTCTATCGTCTTTTTTCATATTTATTTTGTGTTTTCACTTGTCACTTTATGTACACTGGAAGCTTCTGTAGACAAAGCTAATTCCTTGTGTGTGAAGCACACTTGGCAATAAAACTGATTCTGATATTAAACAAGATATATTTTTATTTGCATTATTTTTATATGCGGTGTTGAAAATTTGACCTAAGAGTGTTAACACATAACACTGAGTGGTGTTCATGACCCTTTGTGGTGTTAATTTTGTAGACTATAAGAGTTTGCTAATTAGCACTGTTAACTCTTTCAAAGGTGTTATTTTAACACTTTTATAGTGGTTTCCTTATAAACTCTGAGTGTTATTTTTAACTTTAAGGTAGTTCAATCTATCTAAAATTTGCAGTGTATGCTGCATCAATAATAGCATATAATAAAACATTCACACATACTGAAATAGTATCAAAGTTCTTGATATTTTCTTTAACATGCAACACTAAATCCTCCTATAGTTAACTTGCATAGCACAAGTGTCTATTTGCATCTCATTATTTTGTTTTCCCTTAGGATTTCCTCTCATTTTGAATAGAACTATGATTGTTTTCTGCGAGATCTTGAGCAGTCTAAAAATTCACAGTGGAACTATTCGAAACTGCCGTACGAATGAGACTGCTGCAGCATCTTATACATACAAGCAAAGCCTCCAGGCTAGATTACACATCTGCTGTGAAACCTGTTAAAAACAAGCTTGCATAAGTGTGGTCGTGACACCCCGCTCTGCCTATAGGCTTGATATAAACGCTAGCAAAAATAGAGGGAGTGTTATTGAATTAAGTTGTGTATAGATGCCGGATTAGTTTCAAGTCTTCATTCACAATTGTTGGAATATCCCATAATGTGTGACTCACGGCTGACTCACAAAAAGAAAACTGGTGGCCCAATTCGCAATATTAGCTGATGCTTTTCTTTTTTTAATTACAAACTAAATATGCAAACAGTTGAAGACAAAACTATTATCCCTATAATTTCGTATTATTTTAAAAAATATTTCCAATTACTGTTTAATAGAGAGAAGTAGTTCTGATACCTAATTTTTAATAACTAATTACTATTACTATTAATATTTACACTATAGTTACTATGTCATTGCCATGATGACAGACAATTCTTCATTTCTTCATATTTGTCATTGGATAACAGTGGTTAGTCAATGGGGGATACAACATGCTTAAGGGGGCTTAAAATATTTACCTTAGTACTTTTAAATGTTTTTTATTATTATTATTATTATTATTATTATTATTATTATTATTATTATTATTATTCCAGCCAATCGAAAATAAATTAAATTCTCCAGATGAAAATTTTTAAAGAAAATAGTGTTATTTCCTTTCACTTTTGAAAATATTTGACAAAAATAATTCATAATTTGCAGGAGGGGTAATAACAACTGTATTTAAATAGAGAAAAATATAAAAAAACAGTAAATTTACTGCGACATAGAAAAGAAAAAAAAACTACAAATAACAATAAAAACAACCAGTCCAAAATGGAAAAGGGTGAAGCAAAAGTATATTATTTTCCTCTCCCTTTTTACAATTCTACACTGCTCCAGTAAATCTTCAATCTTCTACATCTATATCAATAGCTACTAATAATACCTTTCCAAATAACACATCTACTAGAAATTAAAAAAACAGATTATTTTATGCCGAATAGTTAGTCACCCTATAACATCACATTGCAATCTGGGCTGCACAATATATCGTTTCTGCATCAATATCACAACGTGACCATTCACAGTAGTCACATCGCAAAATCTGTAATGTCAACTTCAGCTTCAGTTTATTTAACCCTCAGGAACTTTGAGTGGAATTATAGCTGACAAAGAACCATGTTGTTGAGTGATTGTGACATTTAACCTTAAAAGACTGAAAGAGTGCTCAGTTACTTTGTTTTTAAGGCCCATGACAGTAATATAAAGTTAAATAATTTGTGTGCAAGAAATAACAATAAAAATGTAGTGCATTTAACTTTTTATATAATGAAGTCTATGCAGTTTTATTTGCTTAGATGTGCTTATTCAACTTGAACTCGAATAGTTTAGACTCACCGAAAAAAAAAAATGTATGCAGTTGCTATTCAAGCCATTTGGTGAAATTATTATAATAATAAATATTATATAAATAAAATATAACAATAGATATCACAGAAAAAAACTAAATATCGCAATGTCTGATTTTTCCAATATTGTGCAGCCCTATAATTACCTCTATTAATCCACATTTCCATTTAAAAATATATTTTATAAAAGGTATTTAACTACAAACATTTCAAAGTGCTTTTATTTTACGTTAAATTCTCTCAAATTCAGTTTGTTCAAACTACTTATTTAAAATGAGCGGAATCAACACAATTCGAGAGTTTTTTTTAAACAACTTTAATATTTGTGTTCAATCTACTTAAATTTGCAAAAACAATTAAATTAACTTAATTTGTGGGCGCCATAGTGGCGTAGTAGGTACACTGAAAAAAAATGTCTGCAAAACTGTAACAAACAATTTATTTGTGTTGAATTTAAACAATTTTAATTTAATAATGTTCAACTTAAATTGTTTGTTTAAATTCAGCCCAAATAAATTGTTTACAGCCACTTAATGTAAAACAAATTGACTAAATCCACAGAATCATCTTTGAATATTTTTTTTCAGTGTAGCACGTTCGCCTCACAGCAAGAAGGTCGCTGGTTCGAGCCTCGACTGAGTCTGTTGGCATTTCTGTGTGGAGTTTGCATGTTCTCCCCGTGGTCGCGTGGGTTTCCTTCGGGTGCTCCGGTTTCCCCCACAAGTCCATGTGGTATAGATTAATTGGGTAGGCTAAATTGTCCATAGTGTATGAGTGTGAATGAGTGTGTATGGATGTTTCCTAGAGATGGGTTGCAGCTGGAAGGGCATCCGCTGCGTGAAACGAGTGCTGGATAAGTAGGCGGTTCATTCCGTTGTGGCGACCCCGGATTAATAAAAGGACTAAAGTCGAAAAGAAAATTAATGAATGAATAATCGATTTGTGTTGGGACAAAGGAATTGTGTTGGGAGGAATTGTGTAGAGCCCAGCATTTTTTACAGTATGCTTACAGTATTACATAGTATTTTAACATGACTTATTTTCCGAATCTTTTAATCACTGACATTTCTGTAAGAGCATGCATGTTTATCAACACGTAAACACTTGGAAATGTATGCGCAAACATCTATAATATGAACAGCTGCATGTGTTCTAGTCTAAAGAGACCTCATCTCAAGTCTGTGTGGGCGTCCAAACATGGGAACATCGACCCGCCAAGCCACGTCCTACCCATCAACACGAACATGTAAACATTCATTAGAGCAATCGGAAGAGACTTTGCATTTCTCCTGCCCTCAGAGGGCCCGATGTGCATTCAAAAGCAGCGAGAGGAAGGCTAATGAAAAGCCCTTCTGCTGCAACTTCGCATGAAAACAGAGGCAGAGAGAAAAGCAAAGCATTGCTTATTAGCTGGCTTTTGTTTTGGTATTTTGCGGGTGTGCGTCACGCTCATCATCAGCTTGAAGGGCTCTCTGCCTCCCGCTCAACCCACTCACAGCTTCAGTGTAGCTCTGAAAACAGCCTCTGCTACTGTAACTGCAACCAGCTATCACTGCATTACAATTCAGAGGTACCAGCTTTTTAAATCTGGATAAGAGGCAGTTTCACGGTGCAAGACTTTTGATAATTACAGTCTGTTTTAACGCACCTGTATTTTTGCAAAAGGAAAAATATGTTGCACATTTCAGACAACAAATCCACTAGAGGACGCTGTGCACATTTTTGCAATTATGGAAGTTATTTATGGTATGTTTTGTTGTAGGTTTCAGATACACGTCCATCTTGTACAAATCCACGAGAAGACAGGGCTTGTTGTACAGATTACTTGCAAAACACTGACCTAAACCCAACAAATAGTGTATTCAAAAGCAAATGTATAAGAGAAGTGCATTGCAAAAACTAAGTTTTACCTCAATATCATCTTTTCCTTCCACCAGATTTCATCTTATTCGTCCACCAGATTCAAATCTGAATGCTCTGCACCTACTGAGTATACTGACTATTCCAGAAGAGTTGTCCACATGGAGTTATGGAGGTGGAGTAGATGTACTTTAAATGTAAATGTACAAATTATGGACATCATTAAGGTGTTTTGGGTATTTATTTGGTGTTAAAAATAATCCTTTATTTGCTGATGATACATTACTTTAAATATCATTAGTGTGAAGAGAAACAAATCTTATCTATGTCATATTGCCTGTAGTGTTCATCTTACCTAGAAACTGCAGTCAAACATTAAGTAAGTCTTTCCTGTTTCACAAAAATGCAGTTATTTCCAACATTCAACATTTATTTTTTGGGTTAGGTTTACTATTTAATGTAGTTATTTTAGAGGTTATGTGGTCATGCCCACATAAAAAGTGGTAAAACTTAATAAAATGTTACAAGAAAAAAGTTAGTATGTTTAAATGTATATTTTGCTGTTACCATTTCTGCCATCTTTACATCTAATACCTATTTTAGCAGATTTTCTGGATTTTGAGCAAGGATTACCAAAGCAAACATTATTTTTCCATATACATATGTAGCTTAATTTACACTGATTAATTGTTCAAAGAACATTGGGAGCTGAAAAGCAAATGTTGTCAAATAAAAAAGAGGATTATTAGAGGTGTTGATTAGGCAACAAACTTGAAATAAGTGTAAGCAAACTAAATCTTTAAACTGAAAATGTTTAAAAATGTAATATATATAATATATAATAAAAGTATACAAACAGCATAATTAAAACGAAAATTAAAATAAGAAACTGGATAAAATGACTTATTTATTGTTTTATTACTTTAAAAAAGCTATATCAAAACTTACAAAGTCTGTAAAGTAATAAAATAAGTCATTTTAATTACTTCCACTGTATGTATAATTTCAAAAAGCAAAAAAGTTTAAAAAAATACTATGCAACCCTACACAACAGTTGCTGTAGCTTGAACTCAACTTGAACTGAACACATAAGGGCAGCTAGGCTAGACTTATCCAACAAACACAGAAATGCAGATTGTTTAGTGTAATGTGAA
This sequence comes from Danio albolineatus, assembly GCA_903798035.1. Taxonomy (NCBI): domain Eukaryota; kingdom Metazoa; phylum Chordata; class Actinopteri; order Cypriniformes; family Danionidae; genus Danio; species Danio albolineatus. The sequence continues at coordinate 2,133,722 of CAIGQQ010003610.1, read as the reverse complement.
CTAGACTTCAGACAGGATGAAGCCGTCTGGCCAACACGTAAAGCAACCAATTTTTTTAACATGACATTTAGGGGCAGATTAATGTGAAATCAGATACACCGTAAGAGCGCAGCAGTCAGAGAATTTGCAAACAGGACTCTAGTTTCCCAGTGGACTGATATAATTCTGTGATAATAGAAGCCATCTAAAAATAAAAATAAAAACAATCACCCCATAAACCATCTTTGTGGTTCAAGTGCAGCAATGCAAAAGGGAAGGAGTTATTTCTGTATAAATGTGATCACCTACATAGTTTATGTATTTTTCTTACATAAAAAATAGCTGTCCAGACTTGTTTAGTGAGAAAGAGTTTGCATGGTGCATTCACACAATGTCATAATTACAGCAATCATGACATTACAACTTGTAAAAAGCATTCACGTCTTTGTCTTTACAACATATAAAAGGAGCTTATGCTGGACCACAGATTCTTTTTAGGCAGTATGTTTAAGTGCTGATAGTGTTGCCATAAAACTGCTTGATTCCAAGGATGTGAAAGGAATCAAACGTTCAAAATTGACCCAGACAAGAATAATACTAAACTATTGGTCAAAAAAAAAAAACATGATCAAATATACAATAAATGAAAAACAAAGTCTGAACAACTAGCTGAAACATAAATACACTCTTTCTGTTGATAATCTGACCAGCGGCTATTCAGAGAAATTCACGTAGAACCTAAAGAGAAACACCTTTTCTTAATAAACATAAAATATGTGTTCTAGATTGTCTTCTTTTGCTAAAACATTGTTAAACTGTATGTTTAATGCAACCCAGGCTCATTGGAATAATGTGCTCAGGGTTACATTTTTGAGAAACGAGAAATACTATCCCCTGGACTACATCATCTTGCAGTTTTGATTTTCACAAATCCTGAGTCTGCTGTGTATATTTTTGACAATCGTACTACATATACAGTATGACTTTTAATATGAAGACATTTGTCTGCATCTGCTCTTGGATTCGGTGTTTCTTTAAAGGGGTGGTGCAGACTGTATTTTTAAGGCTTGGTTGTGTTTATAAGATGCAAAGCAATGTGGGCTTATGCTTTATTTGTAAAAAAAATAATAAAAAATCATAATTTTTTCATATATCTTTCATTATAAACAGCTACTCAGCCAAACCACTGTCATATTTCCTAGTTCCTCTGAAAGCCCACCCTCAAGAGGCCCTGATTGGTCAGCTAACATAATGGCAGTCACACCTCTACTAGCAGACGCTTTGCCCTCTACTGTGTAAATACTGTCAGTCAGTGTAACTGTAAGGCCCTATCCCAATTCTACCCCTTAGCCCATCCTCTTACCCCTAGCCCTCGTTTTGCGCATTCACGTCAAGGGGTAGTGATGTCCCAATTCTGTTTAGCTTGAAGGCGTAGGGCTAAGGGCAAGGGGTACACACCCCTTCGAACGAAGATTTTTCAGGACCGCACTTAAAGCGAAGGGTTGAGAAAATTTCTCAGAATACACCTGCCACAGCGGCAGGATAGCTGAACCCGGAAGTAAGATTAAAATGAGTATTTTGTCATTATTATGAATTTTTACGACAAACAAACATATGTTTTAATATATTCATAACCGCGTTCGTGTTTTACCGTCATGCTTTTTAAAAAAAACGCCAAAAAAAACGCTAAATTTTGCGATCTATAATCCATAATCATAACTCATGTACAGCAGTCATGTACAACATTCTGACAAACGATGACACTCCAATACCCTGTCAGTAATGCCTAGTGGCTGGGAATGAGCTTTTTACAGTGTCTGGTATAATGTTAATGTTGTTTTCGTGTGTTTACATAGATCAGTATGGCCACGGAGTAAATCCACAGTACAGTTACGACCTTATTGCCACATTAGATCGTTATGATAACATAATATATGCCTTCAGAGATTTCCTGAAGATAAACACCAAAAAATAACACAACTGGAATAACTACAGCAGTTGTGATCGTCTGATCTTATATGAAGCAAGAGATCACGATGACATATGATGACGTGTGCAGGTGTTGAAGTGCTGTCCCAATTCTTAGGGGTAAGTTTTGAAGCCCTTCCCCTTAACCCTCGGTTGTAAGGTCCAAGGGGAAGGGGAAGGGGTACAAAAATAGAATTGGGATTGGGCCTAAATGACCTCTAAAATATTAGCTATATCTTTTTTTATAATTCTCTGGAACATAATTAAAATTAAATTGTAAGCACTTCTGTCTTTGTGTCGTGTCATTTGGAAGCCCAAATACAGAAACAGGACACGCTCTGTGGAAATACTGTAGCAGCATTTGGACAACATTTTAGCTTTCTCTGCTATAACATTTACAGCACCTCTGGCCATGCCCTTTCGATGCGCAGAGTGTATGTAATCTGAAGGGATTATTACATCATTAACCCGGATGTATTTTTTCATAGTACCCAAAGTTCATTTACTTTAGGCTTTGCTAAGCTAACTCTGTGAAAGCCAATGTCTCCCTTGCATTGAACTTTGAGCATCTCACATTCAGAAATGTTGTTTATGTTCACACAGCTATATTCCACATCAACTAAAGTTTAAATATTATGTCACAGTGGACCACCCCTTTAAACAATTCTTTTATTTATTTATTTTTTGTAACTAAGTGGTTTCCACAAGAGTTATTGTAATCTCTGCAAACACTAAACTTTGCTTTGGTCAACACTGGATGTGTTCTGTTAGCTCTGCAATTACTACAAGTAAAACTACAACTACATACAAAAAAAAATGAACAGAAATGTGCTCATGAAATAACAACTAAACTAAAACTAACAAAACCATTAAAGAAACTCATCAAGATACTCTTTTAAATTCTGAAGCATTAACAACGTATATCTAAATATATATCGTTATTGTTCAATATATGCAAAAGAATTTATCGAGATCGCATTTTTGCCATATCACCGAGCTCTAAAGTATACTTAAAAATGTGATAGAATAGTGCACAAGTACTCAAATGCTTCATTGTTCCTGCAGGTGCTGTAATAAGATCTGCGGTGATTGGTCGAGCTGTATAAGTGCCACAGGGATTGTCTGTTACCTGTCTAGGTGTTGCTCCAGCGATGATTAGTGGCGTATTTAAAAGGAGGCGTCAGGGCCCTGATGAGTCTCTCAGTGCAACAAACACCTGCAACAATACATAAGGAAACACCGTTAGCTTAAAAATAAAATGAACAAATTCAGTTGAGAAAATGCCTGAATAAATGCAGGAGGAAGAGTGCAAGGCTGTATGTTACTAACACACAGAATGGGCTCATTAGTTCTTTAATGAGATCACAACCTAGGCAATAAGCGTACAACTGCGAACACACACACACACACCTGGATGAACCACAGAAACAGGCCTTCATTATAGCAAACACATTAGTGCTGAAATGTGCACTCTTTAGTCTACATATGTGTTAATATACGCAGTATGGTAAAGCATTACCGACAAAAAGGATAATGTTATTTAAAGGGATAGTTCACCTACTGTAAAAATGAAAATTGTGTCATCATTTACTTACGCTTCACTTATTCAAAACCTACAGTATTTGAGTTCCTTTCTTCTGTTAAAAAACAAAATAATATATTTTGAAAACTGCTGGCACTCATTGACCTCCATTATTTTTCCCTGCATTCTTCAAAATAGATTATTTTGTGTTCAACAGAAGAAAGAAACATGAAGGTTTAAAACCACCCGATGAGGAAGAGTAGATGAGGTAATTTTCATGTCTGGGTGAGCTACCCCTTTAAATTTCAAGCTCGAAATTTTTAAGCTCGAAATAAGCTCATGTTTTATTATTAAAGCTGAAAACAGATGTGCTTAGCATTTCTGTGGAGTAGGTGATATGCTCTTTATTCTTCAAAGAATATATTTCTATACAGAAATGTGGTAATGATTAAAACCTGATAAATGTTTTCCTGATAAAATGTATTAACCTGGTGTTGTTTAGTCATTTTGCAGGAATAGTTCACACAAAAATAAAAATTGTCATCATTTACTCTCCATCCACTTGTTCCAAACACATTTGCTTTTCTTTCTTCTGTTGACCACAAAAGAAGATATTTTGAAGAATGCTGAAGTCCTGTAACCAATGACTATCATAGTATTTTCATTAAATGCTCATGGAAATTTGCATAAAACATGAACAAACCTAAAATAATAGGTCCAAATTTTACCTAATTTGAGTTGAAATAATCCATAATTTTTTGTAAGGTAATTGAAAAAAAGAAAAAGAAAAGAAATAAGACACCTACAAATTTCAGTAATATATAAACAAAGCTAACATAATTAGTCCATGTATTACTCCATTTAAATCACGAAAAAGTAAAAATTCTATCTACAGTAAATAAAAATGTGAGTTTACCCCAAAATGTTTTGTATTTTTTCAATTCCATTAAAATCTAATGTGCAGACCACTCAAAACTGTTCAAAATCATTTACATTAAGATGCCACCTTACAAAAAAAAGATTCCTTTATAGACTGTAAACACCAAGGCAGCTCAAAGGGTTTGGAAACAGAGTAGTTATCTCCTTCACACACTCCATGCACATAAAGAAAGCCTGACATAGATTTCCACCAGCGAACATCTCCACAGGCCTGAACTAAATAAAGAGCTCCAGTTATCAGCGTATGACACAAAAGTCACCTCTGCTAACTCCATTCACAGCCGCTTCAACATGTCTTTATTATGAAGCATAATGTACTTATGACTGCAGCCTTGGTTCTAGATAAACCTGAAAAACTCTGTATTCCCAGCAGCTTTGGGGACTGTTTGTGTGAGTGATAGAAGGCTATAAAGAGTGTCTGCTGTAATAGCCAGTTTAGAAATGGCTGAGGAGAAGATATACAGTAGTATATTAATGTATATATGCTATATGATAACCATATATTACAGCACTGTAGCGTTAACATAGTACCAAATGCTGGAATTAACCAATGAAGTTGGAGATTTGGAGTGTAGGATTGTTACACATATTGCACCCATACACTAATATGCATACACTTTCAAACATGGTCCGATTGCCAGCAAACAATAAAGTACACACGGATCGGTGTAGTGCTGTTAGTGTATAGTCCATGTGTGTTTGTTTAATGTGAATAAACTGTTTGTTTGTTTATCTACTGTCTAAAGTTAGCATTGTGTTTATGTACCATCCAAACAATATCCTACATCATCTTTCCTTACAAACTGAAATAAACACAGACACATGTTCCTTTAAACACCATTTATTTAAAAAACAAACCATAGAAAAAATACAAACACTCACCAGTAACCACTTCTCAGGACCAAACCTGTCCAGTTCGCAACCCAGGGCATTTATACAATATTTTCCCTCCAACCATTCAGAGCGGCCATTTTGGGATGACATCATCAGGGTCATGACCTCATAGCCAGTGATAAAACTCATTGTTCTGTTGTGTATATTCATATTGGTTGTTTGTTGTGTTGTATTTTGAGTTGTGTATGTGTACTTATTTGCTTCCATTCATTTATATTTTGTTTAATGTCTTTTATATGTTCACTTGTGTATACATATATCACCATACCAAACAATAAAATGGTATAGTCCATGGGCGGGGCCAACGATATAAAATGGCTCCCAAACACTCCTTCAGAGTGCCTGCACATGTATGAGTTGAGGAGGATGAAGCTGTTGATAAGCTGGCTAAATTATCATTGAAAAGACAAACTGTGGATTTAAATAAGCCCTTAAGTAAAGATTCAGCTACTACATGACAGGCAGGTTTATTTGAAAACTGTAAATCAAGGAATCAGTAACACATGTATTATTGGAATGTAGAAAATATGAAGAAAGAAGAAAAATGTTTCAACTAATAGAGAATGACGGTGTAAATATTAATATTCAGAACCCGGAATATAGTTAAACATCTTATAAATTATCTAAAAAAAAAAAAACAGCTCTGATGGATAAATTATAAGTCTTTTTTCCCCCCTCCTGATTTTTTTCCCCCCTCCTGATCTACTGATCCAAGCTCCAGTCTGGTAGGTGTCGGAAATACACTTTTAAAGCTGGTTGTTAACCACCAATAAAATCAAAAGAATAAGATTTTCTAATAACTGATTTCTTTTATCTTTGCCATGATGACAGTACATAATATTTTACTACATATTTTTCAAGACAGTAGGCTTAACTAGGTTAATTTGGATTAATAGGCAGAGTAATTAGACAAGTCATTCTATAACAATTGTTTGTTTTGTAGATAGTCGGGGAAAAAATATATAAATTAAAGGGGCTAATAATTTTGACCCTCAAATGACTTTCAAAAAAACTCGCAACTCTAGTCGTATTCTAGTCAAAATAATAATAAAAAATAAGACTTTTTTTTTTTTTTTTCCCAGAAGAAAAAATATTATCGGAAATACTGTGAAAACGTCCTTGCTCATTTAAACATCATTTGGGAAATATTTAAAAGAGAAAAAAAACTGAAAGGGGGCTAATCATTCAACTGTACATTTGTATTGCACAGTATTTAAAATGTGCATGTACTGTATTTTTCCCAAGTCAAATGTTGTTTGCATTTTACATGACAAAAAATATACAGTATATGTTAGTACTTTTTACAGCAAAAATGATCCTTTTAGATTTAAAAATATATTTAAATTCTGGTAAATGCATTTAAAATTTACCAATATGATAAAATATCAAAATCATTTACATTATTAATTTCATTAATGTATTTTCAGTATTATGTTGTTAATGTTTAATGTGTTATGTTTATAATTGCAGAAAAAAAACATAGCTTTGTGTTTTAATTCAGCCATAGTCAACTATAATAACCCTGCTTTTAGTATTTTTCGTAAACATATCAATCTGGCAAATTGCACCTTAAAATGATCAGTTAGGTTTTTTTTTCCAAATGCTCAATAGTGGTTATGAGTGTATGGCTGTCAGTCAGTCTTTCTGCATTATGTATCCGGTTGTGATGGGTCAGAAATGAACAGGGGAGCTCAGACTCGGCACTTGTGCTTCAGGGGATGTGAGGTGGAAAATGCAGTGTTTTCCTCTCTGCCAGCAGATAATATGCGAGTCTCCACACACTGACTCACGCTGCATGAACATGAGGACCCTTCATGGCATATTCACACACAGAACTCAAACTAGAGAGAGTAATGCCACCCTTGAGGGCACAGAGAGACCTGCACGGGTCCCAGAGCCAGAAAACTGACACTCTGAATACACACAGAAGTACCACAAATAAATTTCTAATGTTTGCCTTTTTTTGTCAATTGTTATATGCGTGTGTTTTAATTTTTTTTTTAAATATGTGTGTTAGTTGTATGCATGTCAATAAATATGGCATTTTATATATATTATTATATATAACATTATATAATATATACAGTATATATAATTTTTTTTCATTTCATATTTTTTCTATTATGTACATTGTAGGAAATATCCGAATATGAGCAGTTTTTCATATTTTTATTTAAAAAATGTCCTATTTATTTATGCAGTTGATTTGCATTATGGAACCTTCATCTTTTTCCCAACAACTTTTAACCTTGTAAAGTTCAAAAAAGTTACTTTTATTAACATTTTTAATAGTTTAAAGTGCTATGTTGGCGTTGTATAATACCATTTAATATAATAACATGTTGGTAGTAGGTAGTGCTGGCGCCTCACAGCAAGAAGGTCTCTGCTTCGAGCCTCAGCTGGGTCAGTTGGCATTTCTGTGTGGAGTTTGCATGTTTTCCTCGTGGTCGCGTGGGTTTCCTCCAGGTGCTCTAGTTTCCCCCACAAGTCCAAAGACGTGGTACAGGTGAATTGGGTAGGCTAAATTGTCTGTATGTGTGTGAATGAGAATGCATGGATGTTTCCCAGAGATGGGTTGCAGCCGGAAGGGTATCCGCTGCATAAAACAAATGCTGGATAAGTTGGTGGTTCATTCTGCTGTGGCAACCCCGGATTAATAAAGGGACTAAGCCGAAAAGAAAATGAATGAATGAATAATAACATGTAATGAACTGCCAGTATATTTTCTTTTCTTTTTTTTACACTTTGTTAAAGTGTAGAGTTGAATTTTTAACATCAAAAATCGACAGAGATCCCATAATGCAATTCACAAACGCAAATAAACAGAAAATCACATTTAATATAACCATATCATATAATACATGTACATATACAAGCTTTAAATTTATATACATATATTTATCTACTGTACATTATCTACGTTTACTATATAATGTGCAAATTTACCTCTTCAAAATAAAAATATCACACAAAAAAAGTTGGTATTCAGTAATCCACCTTCTCAATACATGCAGTACTGTGCCTTACTGCTTTTGAAAAAAAAAGCATCTGCCAAATGCATATAGTGTAAAACTGACATGTAATATACTGTTAACCAAAACAAGATTTAAGGATACACAAAAAAATCCAAGACACTGAAAATTTAGGTGAAAAAGTTAACCTCAGTCATTATCAGGAAGTGGACGCACTGGGGTGCTGTTTTTTTTTTTTTTTTTTTTTACATTTCTGTGTTTACAAAGAGATTACATCAACAAAAAAAAATTCTTGACAAACTATGCATCAGTCTAAAGCTACAACCCTCAAGCAACCATTGTATAGTTGTTTTTCCAATGGGAAGCTTATAAAGAAAGTATTTGCCAAATTTGTGCAAGTTGAACAGAACATGCTTATTAGATATGGAGTACATGCTTATCATCATAATAACAAGACACAAACACATTCATTGCTGTACATCACAGTTTATTTTGAAAGGTAAATATCCTCAGAACAACATCCCATCGAACACATGTAGTCCACCGACACAATAGTGTTGAATTATGGATGGTTATTCGCTTGTTTAAGTCACCATTTCTGCCGGATACCTGTTGTTGACATTGTTTACTACAGTATTTTTCTTGAGCGTGATGATGGCATCCTTGTAGTAAAAAGCAAGACAATGTTATAGCTTACAGTGTTACAGATAAAATGAGACAACAAACGGAATAAAAAGTCAAAATAGAGTTACTAAAATCTAAACAAAGCAGTCGAGTGTTTTGACATTCTGCATATGCTATCTGTCAGTCACTTTTAGCCAGTAACTTACTTTCTAGTTTGAATTTAGCCAATGGGTGCATCCTTTATTGACATGGCTATTGTTTAAATTAAAACGTAAAATCGGTCATGTAAATCAAAGAGCAATAAAACAACAACGTGTCTAATAGATGAATACATGTCACCATATTTCAATAAAGGATTTTTAACTTTTTCACCCTCTTTTTCCTTATGATTTTTTTGTGTATCTTTATGAATCCCTTATTCAAAGAGCACCGACACATCACTTACCCCTGAAGCACTTTTGTTTGATTCAAGTATTAAGAATATCTTTAAAATGGGTGGAAAAATTCCTTCTTAAAATTACCGGCCAATTTCATTTACCTGCCAAAGCTTGTATACTCACATTGGCACTTGGTAAGTGTTTGTTCTGGACCCTGAACACTAAGCAGTGAAGGCAGACGAGGGAGAGCCCAGCGCTGTCTGGAAAAGATCTGTTAACCGCAAGCTCTGGTGTGGCCATCTCGCTTTCTCTTCAGGATGTCATTATGTGATTTTCAGAGCAAGCGGTGTCTAAATTAGCCCTGTGCCTCCCTCCACTAAACTCACTGACTACACCGCCCAAAAAGAGAGAAAAGGAGCTGCATTAACTCTAAATTAAGCACATTATTCCAAATCCTGAAAAAAGGCAGAAGCTGGAGTGAAAAACAGACACATAACAGCAGAGCTTTTTATAGCAGAGTGTTGAGAGCAGATCTGCATGTTTAAAGCAGGGAGACGAGCATATTTCTGTTTTAAATCCTGAGAATTCTATATATTAGTGGTATTTATGGGAAATGCCACAGAATTTGGCACGCTTGGGTGAAAAAAAATCAGCAGTAGTGTCATTCACTGAATCAAATCTGGCTAAAAGAAGGCTAAATTTGGGCCATTACTAAAAACCTAATACACATCTAACAATATTCCAATAGATAGAAATGAATGACCACACATGTGTAGTCTGTCCCCAGCAGACACACAACATCATAAGATGTTAATATTAGGTTAGATTTAGGTCGCAGCATCTAAAGACAATGTTATTTTCATTCATTCATTCATTCTCTTTTCGGCTTAGTCCCTTTATTAATCCGGGGTCGCCACAGCGGAATGAACCGCCAACTTATCCAGCATTTGTTTTACGCAGCGGATGCCCTTCCAGCCGCAAACAATGTTATTTTAACGTCCAATAACAACGTTGATATTCTGTTGTGTTGGAAAGTAGCCAAAATCCAATGTCGAGCCAACATCTTAAAACAAACGGCATATTGATATCAAATACAGACATTTATTCGTCAGGTATGGCAACCAAAATCCAATGTCTGACAGATGTCATGTTGGATAGTCACGCTGTAATATCATTAGACATTGATATTTTGTTGTTTTTAGGTTGGAAAGTAACCAAAATGCAACATCTGTCCGACTTTGGACACTGATGTCGGCCTGATTTTCATTTCCACCCAAAATGAAACATTCCACTACACAGGGGTATAACGTCAATCTGACATCATGTTGAGATCCTGTGCCTACTTGGTCTAAACTGTTTACTTGCTTATTAGTCTAATTTTTTTAACTATTGTTAGACGTCTATTATATTTTCACTGACAGCCCAAATTTAGACTTGTTTTTGTTAAAATGTCAATGTTTGGAAACTGATTATATTTCTTTTAAACATAAAAAACACATGCTGGGTTAGACTTTCAGAGCTGCTCACGAATCTTGCTGTTTTATTGTTTATTATATACACACACAGACATTTACAATTACAGACATACTGTAGGCATTGAAATGTGTGACATTGAAATATGTGATTTTCAAAGCAAGTGCTACTGTATAAATTAGCATTGTGCCTACTTTGACCAAACTAAAAAAGAACTATTAATTTGCAGAAACTCCAAACTAAGCATATAAAAACACACTGAAAAACAGATACATGATAGCAGGGCTACTTGAATGCATGTATAAAGCAGGGAGACTGGCAGATGGTGTAAATATGCTTCTGCTGAACTGCAATCTCACCCCAGCACTGTGGGCTATGAACCCTAAATGCCCAACAGACGTGCTTTACGCACTACAGAATGTGCGTTTTATTATGCTATTTCGCCTACTGCTCTTCAACATGAATTATTTTTCAGAAGTTAGCCGGTGAATTAGATCCCATGAAGCCACACTGTCAAAAAAAACTGTTGGCAAGATATCAGAGTTAGCAGTCTCTGAAAAGTTCATCTGAAAACATATGAAAACTTTTTTTACTCTATTTTGTTCTATTGTGTACCATTTTGTGGCTGTAATCTTCCTGACTGTAACATAAGGACAGAAATATCAAAAAGGATGTCTAAATCTGAGAGTCTAACCTGATATTCTGGGTTTTCCATCAATATTCACTCGCACATGCAAAGTGCCTTCTCAAATACTTGAGAAAACCCTTCCCTAAACCCATATAATAGCATTTTTAAAAGCAAAAAGTGCACTGCAACTAGTTAGCTTTCCTCTTTTGTGGAATCACCTGTCGAAACACTCTCTCTCCATTTGCACGGGACACAAATCTTGGTGCATTACTTCAAACTTAAATATATCTTTTGCACAGTATCTTGCACAATATTGCTCTGTCTTTTAGTACTTGTATAATCTGTGTTAGGTTATGTGTATTGTTAAGCATTTATAGTTTATGTATAGTTAGTAATTAGATTACTGCTCCAGTATGTTACTTCTGAATAGGTTTAGTATGTCTAGTGTTGTGTTCATATGTATGATTATGATTATGTTTATATTTGTAGCGCTGTGATCGTGCAAGACATGACATTTTGTTTTACTGCATGAATGTAGCAGAATGACAATAAAACTCAACTTGACTTGAACTTGACTTGATTTAACCGAACCCAAGTACTCTGCATCACAAACAAGCTAATGTGAGCTACAGAGCAAACTGACCATGCCAGAAGAGTCGATCCATACAGATACAGTAGGTGAGGCATTTTCAAACCACAGATGCCGTTTACGTAATTGGTGCTGCGCAAAGAACTGCATGAAAATCGATAATTATCTCTGTAATTATCAGTAGTGTGAAAGGAAAGGAGTTGTTATTGCACCATGGCATTCATTTTACCTAGAAATTCCAGTTAAACTTATATGTTCAAATATGTTTTTGTGGTTTCGCATAGGCGACAGCATGTATTTCCAATGAACCTATGTTGAATATGTTTCATGATTTCCATTAATCTGCATGCTTTTGGTTGCTAAAATTAATTTGATTTTTTAAAAAACAAAAAAACTGAAGAAATTGAAGAAAAAAAATTGTACTTTGGGATTTGATACCTCTTCTGCTCCTACTCCTCAAAATACTAAATGATGCTTGCTCCAACCTTAAAACAGTTAATGTAATATAATAGCATAATCTGTGCATGCAGCATGCAGCATAATCAAGCATAATCAAGCATGCAGCTGCTAGACAGCCTCTACAGCACACAGAACTCCATATTCTGCTCCATCAACACATGATTTTCTGCTTGCACAGTTTATAACTGTCTGTACTTTGTTTTGTTCCTTTAATGTTTGTGATTCTTGTTTGATTTTAACAAAAGTGTCTGGGCTTTAAAATTTTATGGAGATGAAGTATTTTAAGTATTTTTTTTTTTAACTGTATGTTTTTTATTTACATAGTCATAATTATAAAATGAATAGTAGTACTTGTAATAGTAGCAATTGTAATACCAGAATGGATAAATTAACATTTCAAAAGTTCACACTTAGCTGATGATTAATAAAGCATATTTGGCATGAGAGAGCCCTGAGCTCTCTCCCAATAGAAGGGTGAGAGGGGAGTTTGAGCTCAGGTAGGTCTCGAGAACTCCCCTGCTTGTCATCGTGCTGAGAAGTGTCTGGCTTAGGTTTGTCTTAAATTGCTAATTTGGACTAGCCAATTGGCTTATGATGTATGTCTTTGGACGGTGGGAGGAAACCACGGAACCTGGGGGAAAACCACGCAAACACGGGGAGAACATTCAAACTTTGCACTGAAACGCCAACCAACCTGGTGAGGGACCAAACCAGCGACGTTCTTGCTGTTAGGCAACAGTGGTAACCACTTCAAGACAAAGATAACTGGAGCAGAAAACTCTGATGAATGCATTAAGTTAAAATAACCCATAGTTGGGAAGGTGCTATAATAACCTCCAGTTGGGTTATATGCTGGGGTATTTTTAACCCAACTATTTTTGCTGATAATTAAACAAAAAACAACATAGAAAACTACTAAGAGACCAGGAAAACGCTTTAAGAATAAAGTAATTCTTAAAGATCTCTGCACTCCAAAGACAGGAAATGTGGCATCTGAAAAAACAACTCCAAGAAAGAGAGCACTTCAGATCATCTTAGTGCAGACTTGTTTTGGCTGTTTACAGAGCCGAGGGCAGTCACTGAGACAAGTGTGATTCTCAGGACACCTAATTTTAGTGTCATCTGTCAGGTAGCGAGGACATTTTGTGCATGCCACACACACTTTCAGCAGCTTTAATGTGTTTTAGAGACCAAAATGAACAGAAAAAATACAGAACCACTAATAGGTCTCTATAGCTTCCATCGTTTTTTACTATGAATATGAGTTTGTAACCTGTAATGTGTTTTGAAAGAAAAAAAGTATTGACAATAAAGATATCACTAAGCCAATATCTTGTTTTTCAAAACACCAGTCATTTCATTTCAATCTCTTGTAAAGATATTCATTAAAAGAATGACAATGTCAGATGATGGATTTATGCATCATCTGAGATATTTCTCATTATATTGTAATATTATCTGAGTTATGGGCTTTCCTATTACGTAAATTATGAGACTGTCAAGATGCCTGTCTCTCTGCTTTGGAAGATAAAGGCTTGACAATAAAGCCAGCCATTTTATTGTTTTAGAGTAATTATTTGCCAATAAGTGAGATGTAATAAGCTTGCATTCATATTTATAGAGTCAATGATAAATCAAAATGATGTGGGATTGTTGTTTTAAAGAGACCCCCCCTCCCCCCATTAAAAAAATAAATAAATAAAAATTTTTAAAAAATCGGTCATCATTTACCCACGCTTTACGTGTTTAAAACCTATTTGAGTTTCTTTAGACTGTTGAACAAAAAAGAAAAGACTTTGGAAAATACTGGTTGCTGAGACCCATTAACTTCAATAGTAATTGTGCATCCCATGAACCAGCATTCTTCAAAATATCTTCTAATATTTTGTAAATGATTAAATGATGAGGTAATCTAGATGTTTTAGGTGCACTATCCCATTTGGGAGGGGGGGGGTCCCCTCTAAAGGCTTGAAAATGTGAATAATTTACAGTAAATGCACTTTAAATGGACAGCCAATTTTAGTTAATATTAGTTTCACCTAAAATATTTAGCTTTGATTATTTTAAGCGGGGAGTATTAGATTCTTCGTATAACCTTTAGCACATTATGAAAGAAAAAAAAATCTCTCTGCATTCATGCTATTTTTATAAAGAAGGCACAATCTAATCACTAAACCACTGCTTTATGAAATTAACAACACATCCGACAATTCTGGTTTTCTGTTTTTATGAATAATTCACACAGCTTTAAAGAGCGATTATGAAAAGATTATTAAAAGCTTGCTCCTCATTTATTCACCTTCATTTAGTTCCAAAAACCGTACAGCTTTCTTTCCATTTCTACAAAATGTTCTACAAAGGAGACAAAAGGCATGCTGTAGAGTCCATTCTCACAAATAAAGCCAAGCAGCTGCGATGTAATGCAGGATATACCGTATGGGAATGTGCTGAACTTTCACACTATAATTTGATGGAATGCACTGAATAATCAAACATGATCACACTGCAGAACCTGCTCTGCCTTCATGCATGAAGTTCAGTGAGTTCCTGACATGAGCAGCCGCTGCGACTGTAGTTTCCACAGAGCATCGGTCTCTCTAAGTCAGCAGGTTGAAGACCGGAGCCCTGTCTGTCTGTCTGTCTGTCTTGCAACTGCCAGACAGAGGAGAAGGGAGCGACCAATCCCCTGTTTTGGGCATTACATCATTGCTGTCCCTGCTGCAGTGCCTCCCTATGAAAGAGTCTGTGTGCCTGCCAAGTAAACAATTCTGTCTCTTCCAATGCTTTTGTACTGTGCTGAGGAGCCTTTAAATACATTAGAACTGACACATGGCATGACACAGCAACATACTGCAAAAAATGTGCGCTCATCAGTTAACCTTCAGTATTTTTAGCTCTTTTAAAAGCCTCATTTTAAGTAAGGTTTGATATCTTTACAGATGATTCAAGATCCTCAAAATATACAATCAAATGAAATCACTTTTATTGTCACATCAGCAGCAGCACGTGTGCTATGATGAGTGAAAAGCTCAGGTGCTGGCTCCAGACAGTGCAAAATACAGTGCAAATACAACGACAGTGCAAAAATACAGACAGTGCAAAATACAACATGCTCCCAAAAGGAAACAAAACAATGTACAATTGCAATGTTGACAGTAGTACGGAGAAGACAATGAATATGTGAATAGGTGTACACGTAGTTGTAGGCAGTATTGTTTTAAGTATGGATTGATTAGTGCATTGCATGCTACATCTTGATGGTGTGCAGTGAGTGGTATGAAAAGAGTTTGTGTAAGGTGTGTCAAGTGTTCATCAACCGGATGCTATGGAACCGTCTGCCTGAGGGTAGCAGAGAAAAAAGTTTATGGCTTGGGTGGCTGGAGTCGCTGTATAGGATTGATTGATTGATTGATTGATTGATTGATTGATTGATTGATTGGTTCATTCATTGACTTAATGGTTGCTTGATTGATTTTATTCATACTTTTTATTTTTTTTAAGAGATTCAAACATAAATAAAAGGTTAGACATAAGATTGTTCAGTACCTTTAGGTGTCTTTTTTATGGCAGTAGCCAAAAATGCATTGTAAAGGTCAAAGTTATTGATTTATCTTGTATGGCAAAAATCATTAAAATATGAGGTAAAGATCATGTTCCATGAATATGTTTTGTAAATCTCTTACTGTAAATAAGTCAAAACTTCCTTTTTGATTATAATTGTGCATTTATAAGACGTTAGATTTCTCAGATTTTCAGATTCAGTATCTTCATTTGAATTAGTTGTACAGTATTAAAGCCAAATATTGTCCTACCATAAACAACAGATATTAATGGAAACCTTAATTATTCAGCTTTCAGATGATGCATGAATCTCCAAAAATGTTCATGAATTGACACTTATGATTGGTTTTGTGGTCCACGGCCACAAATGAAACGAAATAAATTGTTTTGATCTCCAAAAATCTAAAAACTTCAAAAGACATTGACACTTTTCCTCAAATATCCTTGGATTTTGTTGATAAACGTACATAAAAGCATTTGAATGAAACTACTGTAGCATGAATATGTACTGATTTTATACCGGAAAGACAAAATTTGCACAAGTAAAATTAATTTAAGTTTAAATAATATGTTTTTTTAACCAATAATAAAAAAATAAAATAAGCAAAGCGAGGAGGCACAAACACATTGATTAACAAACATCACTGATTAAATTATCTTTAAAACTTTACATATCCTCCATTACATATTAATCTTCACTTGAACTTTTTGGGCTGCATTTAAAGAATCCTATGGATATGCAAAATTTATTTTCATGAGAAAGGGATATACTTCAATATATACAGTATAAAGAATAACATTGTAGATCGATAACCACAATTGCTGGATTTCCCCTTCAATTTTAGAGCAGACAGCAGCTGGATCCCGCTTCCAGGCACTGATGTCAGCACCGTTCTGCTATTCAGCACTGCAGGAGAGGGACAGAAAGACAGCAGACCAAACGGCCTTCTGACTGGATGCATGAAGACTACAGTCACCTGAATGCTGACCTTATTCAGCACAGACACCGCCGGTTGCTGAGGGACATGATAAAAGGATGAGAAAAGGTCATGATGCGTATGCCACATGCTTTCTGTCATGACCACAAGGGTTGAGGAGAGGTGAGCAAAGAAAAATGATGGCGTTTAACAATGATAACAGTATAAACCTTTGTCAAACTTGTTTCAGTACGTCTCAGCCTCTATGCGACAGTTGCACAACTATCATATCAGTACAGTAACTGTGCATGCCATATGAGCATTTAATAAAGCATAATTTGTGTAGCCTTTACAACTTATGAATTATAGTCTTACACTCAGCAATAGGTAGATGAAGTCCTATACTCAGCAATAGGTAGATGAAGTCTTATGTTTTTCTTATGCATGTTTTTCCCTGCGATTCTATCAGGGCCGATACAGCAAAGCTGCTGGTTTGCAGTAAACATTTTTGTCGAGAGAGCTGTACAAGAATTGGAGAATGGCAGCTTTTGTCTTTTATCAGTTGAGTTCGTTACCATTCAGACACATCGCCTATATCCGTGCTGCTGTGTGCGCCTATGTTTAAAATCCTCCAGATTACCGGCAGGATTAACGGATGGAATAGACAGATAGACCTGCTGCACTGCTATCCATTGTGTCTGCATTCAGACCCAGGGATTGAGGAGGAGAGAAGTTCTCCTCAGTGTTTATATAAACACGACTATCTTTATAATGATAAAACAAATTGTGCTAATGTGTATATGAAATTACGAATAACAAATGTAGCAGGACATTAAATTAGGCAAGGCAAGGCAAATTTATTTAAAAAGTACATTTCATGCACAATGGTAATTCAAAGTGTTTTACATAAACAAGAATAAAAGAAACAAGAACATTTATTAAAATTATTAAAATATTAAAACAGATTAAAACAGATTAAAATGTGTTAAAACAGGTTATAAAAGGATGAAAAGAAAGACATAAATGCGATCTGTGGGACGTAACACAGTGCTCATCCAGTAAAGGCATAACTAAACAGATGTGTTTTCAGTCTTGATTTGAATGTGCCTAATGTATAAAGACAAAAAACTTGACAAATGTCATGATATGATAGTGTCTTTAAGTGTGTAAGTAAATTACCTCCAGTCTATTGAATTTACAGAAAATAATGCACATCACCTGGCGTTGTGGCTGCATCATATCTTGGATGTCATTTTTCTAATCATTCAATGGCCCATTATCAATTATTTACTCAATCTTCCTCTAAGCTACAGCTCTTTCTCAAGTGAAATTGTTATTGCAGTCTGAAGTGAGCCATTTCTGTTCAGAAAACTGCTGCATGTATTTCTTATAGTGTGCAATATTATCAGTCCATAGCATTACGAAATGTTCCCTATAGAAAAATACTTAACATAGATTACTTAGAATATGCAGTATACATTACCGGTCAAAAGCTTATTCTGCTCACCAAGGCTGCATTTATTTAATCAAAAATACAGTAAAAATTGTACAATTGTTGTTATTGCACTATAAAATAACAGTTTAAAAGTAGTTTATAATCATTTATTCCAGTGATTTTAAAGATAATTTTTCAGCTTCAATACTCCAGTCTTCAGAGTCACATGATCCTTCAGAAATCACTCTAATATTAATAAAAGCAATAATGACTGGACTAATAATTTTATTTGAAACTACATACAATAAGTAATAAATAAATATTAATTAAATAAGTATTTAACAATTATTTTTTTACGTTTAATAAATGCTGCCTTGATGAGCAGAATAATGTTATTTAAAAAAATATATATAAAAAATAAATGAAATGACCCCAAACGTTTGACCTAGTTTATGTATACAAGTCAAATTACCATTTCATGTATAAAATTCACAAAATAGGTATTATTTGTATATTATTTGTATATTACTTGATAAACTAGGGTTGATTTCACTTAATAATATGTAATACACACCATATATATTAATTAATTTTCTTGTCGGCTTAATCCCTTTATTAATCTAGGGTTGCCACAGCAGTATGAATATGTGAATATATATATATATATATATGTATTGAACAATATATTGAATAATTGTATAATGAATAAATATATATATATATATATATATATATATATATATAATGTGTATATGTAT